>JAVSBV010113985.1:0-20838 GCA_033117975.1 Parotocinclus spilosoma
AATAGGATTTGTTTCGGTACTTTAGGATTTGGTCCGAATAAGCGGCTGGTCCCATCAACCGGTGGTCCTATTAACCGCAATCGACTGTATTTTTGATTTCGTTGGACCAGCCCATCACTAATATGCTAATTGTTTATCTCCACCCCTATCTCCCAGGATGGTCACCACATTCTTCTACTTTGATTGGAATAATGATTGATCGGACACGTTTTAAATGTATCTTAGTTTGTTTAGCTTTATCAAATTCCATAAAGTTTCCAGCCCTAGTAGTGTGGAGACCTAGATAGGCTGGTTTTCTGTACTCGAGTGTTGTTTATTAAACATAAAGAATTTGAGTGCATCTGTAACTTAATTTTAAACTAAGTTAAGATGCAATTACATTAACTACTCTTATTAAAGGCTCATGACTGTGGATAAAGAATTTGTTGTTATAATTGTTGTCATGTGGGCTTGTTCAAGTTCCATGCTGGACAATTTGTACATGTGTTTCCATAAAGAAAGCATTCTTTAAATGTAGTGGCATATTTGGAACTTTTGGTATTTTGAGGTGGCGCACATAGTTAAAATGCTTTTGCGGTCTGTATTACCAGATGAATTCTGATAAGGGATAATTCTCTCCATGCTCCATCTCATAAACACCTTTAAACAGGTTCTTTCCATTCTGCCATATAGGATGATCATTCAGACAGATTTACGGCCCATGAAACTATTTGCATCAGTAGAAGAACCTTCAGCTTAATAAATCATGTAGCTAGTCACTCTGCGTTCATTATTTTTCTATTTTGTATAAGGACTGATGTGGCAGGAATCCAGACATCACCTTTTGAACTTGCATTTGATTGCCCTAATAACAATGCTTAAAGTAAAGGCAGGGACTTGTTGCCTCGTTTGCAAGGTAAACTTGGGTTTTATAGTAAACAGTGCTATTTAAGGATTTCCAGCAAGCTTTGCTTTTGAACTTGTGACAAGGATGACTTGCAGGCATCATTGATAGCATTTTAGCTAAATTAATCTTTACAGACTCTCAGAACAAATTGTTTCCAGTTGTTTGTTCACCCAATCATTTAAAAAAGAGTGAGAGAAGAGCGTGATTCTAAAATGTTTGTGCTAAATAATTACTAACAAGAGCCATGTGTCCAAAAAATAACTAATTGGCCTGGGGATCACTTCATGATGTTCTGCTGCCAAATACTGTATGTTGAGCATATATTAATGGGTATAAATGGGCGTAATCAATCTGTGCCATGCTTTGAGAGACAGCTCTCATTATTTTCCCGAATCCTGGCACCTAAACAAGCTTCAGCCTGACATTGTTTTAAATTCTTTTGCAATGAAGCATATCTGATTGTTATGCTTGCAGCATATTATTTGCATGAAAATGAGATTCTCAATAATGGCTAATGGAGTGTCTTTTAAACTCACATTTAGTTAGATCTTAAAAGGAGTCCAGCCATGTGTTATACTGACTTTTTTTGTTGTAAAGACGCAAAACACATTTAGAGTAATCTGTGACCAAAAATGTACTCTCAGGGGATAGTTTCTCCACATAGCAGATCTGATACGGAGCTTAACCACAGCGTATTGGTTTTTCACTCGCCAGGTTTCAATTATCTAAGTGACCAGCCAATGAAGAGCTTTGGGGAAGTCTCTCCCATTCACCTCTACTCCACTCTGTGATGTTCACAGAGCCTTGCAAAACACCACTGATTTTCCTCCCTACAGGCTCTGATGCAAAGCAGAGCTTGAGAAAGCAAAAACTGAGCTACAATGCCCTGCTAATTGTCACATCTTGCACCAATTTGTGAGGATGGAAACCCACTGGAGGTCTTGACACAGCCCAGCCACACTCTAGCTGTCATGCTTTGATTTGGCATGGAGGTTTTCAGCGGAAGCAATAGTTTACTTCTGCTACACATGGCAGATCTGTCCATGTTCAGAGATTATAGGTAGCATGGACTGCTCCTAAACTGAAAATGTAGAGAACATGCTTCTTCCTATAGGCCATTGAGAGATATGTATATTGTTTCTTAACATTATGAACACAGCACTGTGTTTATTCTGAGTGCTAAAAAAGTATTGTTATTAAAATGTCATTATTACATTTTGTATGTATTTTGTATCTGATATTTGCTCATTTTAACAGCAAACTCTAATGTCTGTAATCAGGAAATCAGATAAAAGATAACCAGGTTATTACACATAAACATATGTGTGCTTGACAAAATACATGTTGTGTGTGTGCATGCATCCATTACCAAATAGAAAATAAGTTGTGACCCAAACCACATATTGTGTCATCATTAGTATGACATCATTGCATTGCTGATGTCATGTTATTTTTTAACCAGATAAGCCTGGGTGGTATGATGGTACATACAGGGTAAGTCAAAAGCCACAGGACACCCATTTATTACAGAAGGGAAAATGACATATATGAATATCCCAACAAGTAATAGGTGAGTTGGCCTGTCTTTTAGGCTATTCTGGAACATGGGTGCCATCTTGAAAACCGCCAGGGCAAGAGACAGAGTGGCATATTTTGCTCACATATGTAAATATAAGCAACTTGTAATTAAAATAGGAGTAACATTAAAAAAGGACTGGAACACATTTTGATTCCACAAAACTAAACACTGAGCAGAGAAATATTGTCTGTTAAGTTTGCCACTCATTGGACACCTGATGCATTCAGTGGTGAAATATTAAATCCAGAGTCAACTCACATTGAAAATGGTTTGGTTGAATGGCTTGTTCAAAGCAGAAATGTAGCAGATGTAAAATATCAATAGTTGCAACATCTTTAAAAAAAAATATTGGCATTGTATTTTATAGAGTTACATTTTGTGCACTGGCTAAATATAAAAAGAAAGAAATATAGTTGCAAATACTATGTTAAAAATCATGACCCAAAATATAAAATGAGCAAATGTAAAATATATTGCACTTGGTTCTATAAATACATAAATAAGTATTGCACAAGGATTTAGGTAGACTTGTTATTCATTATTTGTGTGTGTGTGTGTGTGTGTGTGTGTGTGTGTGTGTGTGTGTGTTTGAGAGAGAGATTTCAGAGAAAAGTTCAGTATGATGATGGTTTGAAGCAGAATCAGCATTTTAGTCTTGTAGAGCAAGAACTGTGGTGACCTAGTGGTTAAGGTACTGGACTATGGAGCAGAAGGTCCAGGGTTCAAATCCCACCACTTCCACAGTTGGGTCCCTTAACTGCTCTGGATAAGGGCATCTGCTAAATGACATAAATGTAAATGTAGTGTGTGCTTTGAACCTGTAAGACTTGCTTGAGGGGGAAATTTCAAACAGGTGATGGATGGGATGAGATGAGTCCTTAAACTTGGTCCTTCAGTATTTTCTACAGGCTGCAGGATGTGTTTATGTCTTCGAAATGTAATACCAGAGAACATTTCTCTTTGTCTCAGAGTGAAGGGTGATTGCCCAACAGATAATCAGTTGTGCATATTGTCATTCCCTTTGACTGACTAAAATAAATAATGTAGAAATGTGATGCTGAATATAATTTGGTGGCTGATAATATACCAAGGAACTTTGTGCAAGTGTATGTGGGCACACTGCCAAATACTTTTAAATGTAAGTGTGCCTTTTAAGTAGCAATTTGTTATTGCAGGATTTACCTACAAGGTTGGGCAGCACGGTGGCTCGGTGGGTAGCACCGCTGCCTCGCAATAAGAAGGTCCCAGGTTCAATCCCAGGGTGGAGAGACCTGGGTCCTTTCTGAGTGGAGTCTGCATGTCCTCCACGTGTCTGCGTGGGTTTACTCCGCGTACTCCGGTTTCCTCCCACAGTCCAAAGACATGCGTGTTAGGTTAATTGATTACTCCAAAATTGTCAATGACTTGTGTATATATATATATATATATGTGACTGGTGTTGAGATGAACTTGTGTAGGGATATAACCTTGTGTGTGTCGCTTACATGGCCACTGATGCTGATAGCGACGTTAAAGAAGCTAAATAAATAAACCAAAGCGGTTATGTTTTTTGAACAGTTATTGTTTCTGAATTGTTATTGGTAATGAACAGTATAACGTTACGTTATTATCATGTTTGTCTGGGCCACAGTAACATCTTTCATATATTTAGCTATACAGTCGAATCTGGTTAATAGGACCACCGGTTAATGGGACCAGCCACTTATTCGAACCAAATACTAAAGTACCGAAACAAATCCTGCTATAGACCTATAATATTATTCGTTTATTTGGACCAAAATTCCGCTTAATCAGACCAAAGAACTTCAGAGCGAATAAGAAAAAGAAGCCACAAGTCGCCACTAAAGCAGATCAGTGATTTATGGGAGGATTTTTGGGCTCCCGGGAACAATTTACGCCCACCACTTTTTTGATCCTGTTCAAGTGCAGTTCGTCAAGAGAACGCATCAGATCACACTGGATAAGTTCTTTAAACGTTGACTGGTTGACTTGTAAGAACTTTTTTTTTTACAGTATTATACTTTGCATGCTGAGTACCTATACATTGTGTTGTAGATCGTTTCGAAAAACTTGGTTGCAAATTTATTTTTCAATGAACAAAGTTCGTAAGCAACAGTAGTTCTTGTTTGCACATTCGCTATACGTGTAAATCTCACAATAAAGGTTTAATAAACAATTAATATGTAACATAGCACGTCCCGTCTTGTAGCATAAGGCATGTTCGTTAAATTGGACCAGCCGGTTATTAGGACCAAAACGATCAAGTCCCGATGTGGTCCTATTAACCGGAATCGACTGTAAATTTATAATATTCACTTTTCTCACAAAATGTCTAAATCATCTTTCATATTTTCTTTTTCTTTTGTTTTTCTCATGCACAGACAACCAAACTTTTGACTCCGACCAGCAACAGATACTGGTTTAAATGGCCTGATCCGTCAGTCAGGTGCAGCTGGATAGGACGAGGTACATCCTGAAAATGCTGAACTAGCAAATACACATGGCCGTGCCCGTGGGTTCAGGGCAGTGTAGTTCACAGGTCTGCCTTCCTAGACTGTGCAGAGCGCCTCTGTCTCCCTCTGGTGGTGCCTGTGAATGGCACTGTCACGCTACAATAAGGCAAGGTTTTAGGACCATCAAGATTGTAATATTTCTAAATTTACAACTTTAAAGACGCAATGATGGTTAAGGACCTAGAAAATGGCTTAAGAGTTAGCTTAGTGGCGCCAGGAGTTGAACATTAAGATTTACATTTACGGCATTTAGCAGACGCCCTTATGTAGACTAACAACTCTTATAATTCAAGCATGTTAAAGGCCTTACTTAAGGACCCAACTGTGGCAACTTGGCAAAGGTGGGATTTGAACTCTGGATCATCAGGTCGAGAGTCCAGTACCATAACCGCTAGGCTACCACAGTCCCAAACTTTTAGCCTAACCCTAGTTCCCCAGATGTCCAAACACTGGGCCACCACTTTAAAAAACATGATACTTTACTGAAAGCCACCAGATCTTACAAATTTAAACCATGATTTTACGGTGGAAGTTTATAATAACTACGGCTATTGCATCGCTAACTAGGATTCTAACAATATTTTGTCCCAGTATTCACATGAACAACTACAAATGTGCAGCGTACTCTAATTAACAAACTACACAATAATACTTGTTAAACGCTGTATACGAGAGCAAATGTACATTTTGGCATCAACTCTGAACTAATTCGTAAACAGAGATGTTTTACAGCAGCTCCTCTAAGTGAATAAAACTGAATGTACTAAAGAAAGTTGGTGTTCATTTAAAAACAAACTATTTTTATAACCATAGCTTAACAGTAATAATAAAGATACCATAATAACCATAGTTTCTTTTTGCCAGAAAACCATTGATACCATACTACAGTAAAACCATAGCAGTAATACGCTAATGAGCAACACAGACAACTCATATTAATCTATTCTGACAAAACCATCATAAATAAAATAAATCATGAACCAGTAAGCTTAATCCAGTCTATGCTGTATAATAGCAGAGCCGATTACAGGTTAACAATTACTTTATGTTACAGTTGGCCAAAGTCATGAATACAAAGCTTATTTTATAAGCTTATAACGAGTGGCTGTAATTTGTAATTTAGTTATTAATGGATGAAAGTCAAAAGTTAAAGAAAAACACTTGCTATGTTGGTGAACTCAGGGCGCTGGTGTAGCTGCTAATTCAAACTGCAGCCTGTGTTTCTGCAGCCTGTGATTTCTGTTTTCCTTTCGGTTGGCTGGCATTACTAACCTATTTAGGATCCATGGGGACTTTTTTTTTTTTGCAATAGTACTGTACATGTGAAAATAAAGAAAAACACAGGAAAAACATTGGAGATCTGAACTGAGCGAGAGCTATTGTGACTGAACTTCGGGTGCAAATAAAAATATTTCCATGGTACCTTTAACCCACTTGACTTATAAATCATCTTGACACTGCTGTGTTTTCATTTTTCAAAGGTATCCATTACACCTTTTTTTTTTAAATCAGAAAAACCACGATTTTACTACCTTTCAGCCCAGGGTGTGTTTTAGAGGAACATGCTAGGTGCATCAACACCATCTTATCCATCACATCTTTTCTTCCGAAATTTAAAAGTCAACTGAAAAAATTCATTAATAAGAAACCTCGTACCACGCCGTCTGCCATGTCTGAAATCGAATGCAAACTTGCAGAATAACTGTATAGAAATGCTAGTTTCATTCACTTTTGACGATATATGTTATTTAGTTGATTTGCTGAGTTCTTAGTGCTGTTTCATCACATGTGCCTGGTTCGATTCCTGGATATCTTATCTCAATAATTTCAGATGAACATTAATAGATAATATGTACCACCTTGGTTCAGGACCTGTCTCTGGAAAGGTGTGGATAAATTTGGAATATCATTACTACTTGGATCTAAACCGATTTCCAGGGTTCGATCCTGGTGTGGACATTCAATGGCGAGTCCAATTCTCTAGAGGCGTTCCAATCCAGAGTTCCTTGTGTCCAAGAGAAAGAATGATCCCACTCTGTATAGGGTTTAAGAACTAGTCCTAGACCTAGGAATGCTCGTGTCACATTGAGAGATCATTATAAAGCAAGCACGGTGTTAATATTTAGATCTGTGCTTGACTAAAATTGCCCTATTTTAAATGCCCTCTGCTCCACCAGTACTAATTGTTCACTTCCAAAGGTGACACGACAGACATTTCTATATTTAGAAGAGCTTGGAATGAATCTGGGTGTATGCTCTGATTATTTACAGGGCACACAGTTGGCAAATCCACTTGACTGACAGGAAAAAGGCTCATCTGTCCTTGGTTCAACTCTAACGTGACGTGACTGTCATCTCGACTGCCTCTGCCACTGGTCCCATTATGTTTTTTCAAGCTAACTGTGCTTTAGTCATGCTCATAATTTGGTATAATTAGCTGAAGAACATTTTCTGTTTCTACTGTGCACTCAGTGTTTGAATAATAAAGACTGTCTAAAACAACAACTAGAAATGACTTCAGCTTTACTAGATGTCATAAAACACTCCCAGCTGACCCCCAAGTCCTCAGTCAGGCACTAATTCAGCATGCATGTCAGTCGCCCGAAAGCCAATTAAATGAATAATGAGGAACGGCATTAATTCCTGCGCTTATTGGACTAAGAGTCTGGCTGACATGACCGTAATAAAGAGCCGCGTGTTGGCCGAGGCGGCGGGGAAAACAGCCTTGAGGGGAACAGCGAAGGTCAGTGATATTGATGGATGTTAAAGGGCCAAGCATGGCATTAAAGAGTGTTCGGTAGGTCAAGGGACCCACTTTCTCAGTAAGCATCCAGAACATACATGTTTATGGATCGCAAAGGGTTATATTGAGAAGAATGAGTGATTAAGAGTGTTTTATTGTCTACTACCATTTGCATGTCTTTGACCATTTCCTCTATTGTTTCAGTAGCTACAACTACAAATGAAAATTTGTCAAAACTGTTGAGCATAATTCAAAAAGTTAGCCTGAAAATGAATAGAAAACACAGCCAAAGAAAATGTAAAAAAAAAAAAAAAAGAAAAAGAATAAAAGATAGTGATGAACTGTATAGTTTTGATGACGTTTTTGTCCAGTTGAAAGAAACAAATATAAATCAAATATCTTAATATTTGACAAAAAATAAATTCAATAAAATAAAATATAAACAAAAACTATCCCCGTTTGCAGAATACATCAAAATAATAATAAAAACATTCAAACAAATAAATCCCACCTCCCAATGGGAAACACACTATAAGCTTATCATGTTTCAAATATTTACCTAATCATGATTTGAATCAGTATTTGGTTGAAATAGTTTAAAACATAATTTAATATAATATATAATTTGATAAAACTAATTGGATATAATGCTCCATATTCAACAAATTATACACTGTTTGCATCCAGTTCAGTTCTGAGAAGATGAAGCCTCCATCCAGACTAGTGTCCAAGAGAAACCTTTCAGTCAGCAATAGTATTGGTTCCACACAGCTCCAGTAGTATATAGGTTGGCATGTTCTCCCTGTGGGCCTGATCTGAGCTCTCTGCTTTCCTTTCACCTCCAAATAACAGAGCAATAGATTTACTGGGTAGTCTTAATTGCCCCAGGTGTGGATGAGTGTCCAGGGTATACCTCTGCCTGAAGCGAATTGTGCTATAGACTCCGGATACACCCCTCCCCACGAGCCACGAGCCTCACCAAAGCAAACAAGATGATGTGGTTTAAACAAAGATGCTTAAAAATCGTATTATTTAATACTACACCTTTTATTATCATTATCATGTAACCAACGGCTAAGTAAGTTACAGTTACAATTTGCTATTTCTGATAACCCCACAAAGATCAATCAGACCTTGGTGTCGCTTTGCTTTGGAAAAACATTGAGTATGTTTACATGAATTAATAATCTGATCATAATCAAACTTTTTGGTTCTTAAATTGGTCATGTACACAGCATATTTCAATGGAGGAATCTTATCATTCAATACTATACCTTTTATCTTATACTTACAAAAAAATCTAAAACTACATGTTAATAAAGGCCAGATGCGTCTTCTGTTTGATCAGGCCTTGATATGAAAGGCCGCTCATTCCTTTGATAAGTCTTCATGCTCGAATACGCTTGATGACTACGATCCGTGGCTTTTGCACTGACAGCCTTTGCATGCATGTCAGCACATATGATCATATGACTCAACATTGGCGCTCTGGAAAAATACACATTGTGGTGTTGCCAGATTGATCAATTATTTAAAGTGTTTCTAAACAAACCAAAACGTGTGCTACAGCACAACTCGCTATTTCTGATAACCCCACAAAGATCAATCAGACCTTGGTGTCGCTTTGCTTTGGAAAAACATTGAGTATGTTTATATGAATTGATAATCTGATCATAATCAAACTTTTTGGTTCTTAAATTGGTCATGTAAACAGCATATTCCAATTTAGAAAAAAAGAGATTTTTGAAAGATTCAGAATTTATATCAGTAATCCAATTTCTCAGCACATGTACATCCTTAATCTGATTTCACTGCATTTTTTTATCTGCACATGCACATGCACATGCATTGCATGTAACCGGTACAGTGTAGAAGTGTCCCAAAAAGTGGCTTACAAAATCAAACACGGTTGCCAGGCCCACTTATTCTAAGAGACTACGCTTATTTTGGACTGGTTTCAATAAACCTGGTTGCATCCTTCTCTCATAGCATCTGGCAACCCTGGAATTATACACAGCACCTGAGCAATGACTACGAAACACTTTAGGGGAGACTTTAAATATTGTATGTGCTCGAGAAAATTAGGAATTTCGTTATTCAATTATTGCAGATTCTTATCGGACTACCCACGTGCATGTAAATGGGTGCTGTTCAAAGCGTTAATGATGAGTATGAGATCCATGGCACTACCAGCACCTTACCTAACTTGGACCATAGCTCCAAACTGAATGACCTAGTCAGGAAGATATTGCTCATGGAAGCAACCAAGGTGCAAATGGCAACATCGGAGGGCTTGCAAGACTTCACATCTGATATTGGTTAGACTGTGTGTGTGGCATTAATCTCAAAAGCTTAACAGGAAGCTTGTATTGCAGCATGGCAAGAATAAAGATCATATTCTTAAAAAGTACCAGAATGATACCTGTGTGTAACTCCAACTTTAGAGCCTGATATGAAAAACTTAACACAGCACACCACTGGAAACTACCAAAAAAAACACACAACCAAATTGTGTTGCGGGAATTCAGCAGGGACTGAGCTGAGAATTGCAGTGAAAAAGGGATACTGTAAGATACACCTAAATTCTTGAGATATGAGCCAGCCAAAAATAGAAAGGTGTTTCACCTTTCAGCATGGCAACAGCACAGAATATGCCAAAGAACTACATGCAGAAATGTGAACGTCCCAGAAAGGTCAAGTCAGAGCCCTAATTCAAATACAACAGAAAATATGGAGATGGAATTTAAGCAAAGCAGGGCATTGTCAATCACCGTAAAATCCAACAGAACTCGAACAACTCTGTAAGGAACAATGTGAAATTACTACCTAATAGTTATATCTATTGTTGGAGCCAAAGTAGCCCTACGTTATTCTTGTCTTTGTTGGTTTTAGCATGTGTAAAGATTATAGGTTTGTGTTCATGCCTGTATTGTTGGGACTGCGGTCGTCTAGCGGTTAAGGTATTAGACTCTGGACCTGATGGTTCAGGGTTCAAATCCTACCTCTGCCAAGCTGCCTCAGTTGGGTCCTTAAGCAAGACCCTTAACCCACCATTGCTTGAATTGTAAGACTGTATCAGTTGAAAGTCGCTCTTAATAAAGGCGTCTGATAAATGCCGTAAATGTAATGTGTTCTGTCACTTTAAATGGTTTAAGCTTATGCTTAAGCAGTAGTCCAGCATGAGTAGTCAAGTGGGAACCTAAAGGTTTGGAACCTTGCAGCTGTCTTACATGTTACGTTTTGTGTTTTAAGAATTATTTAGCTTTAGGTTTGATTCTAAGAAGGTTTTCAGTTTACGTGCACATTTTAAAATAAACGTTTAGATTTTTCTTCTTATACGGAGTACTGTGGAAGTTTATCTTAAAAACGCAGCGCTGGGACGAGTAAAGAAGTTCCTCTACTACATACAGAAGTATCCCACATCCATAACTAATGGTTGTAATTTTAAAAATGGTCTTATGAAGTATTAAAACCAGGGAGCTCTCTACTTTTCCAGGCCTTTTATTATGTTCTTTCTTTGATTCATTTTTATTATCTTCCCAAACTATTTTTCTGTGTGGTTACTTGTTATCACATCCTCACAAACTTTTAAAGGGCTCTCCAAGGGTTTGTAGTTCTTCCTGACTGTAAGATAGCTATTCAGGTAAATTGTGTACATTGCATAGACACATATGGTTAAAATCAACATCAAGCAGCACTTACATTATTGTTTACTAAGCAAGGTCTAAGCTTAGTTACTTTTGTATTGTGAAAATGAACTTATACAAAGTAATTCTGTGCTTTTTGACATTTGTACATGATGCAAGATAAATCTGTTGTTTTAAAGTAATTTGTTTACAGGAATATAGGACTAATGTTGGTATATACAGCTCTTTGTGATGATCTAATTTATGATTTTCTTTTGACTAATACCCATTCAGCTGAAACCGTAAAATCCACATAGGTTTGTATAGTTCTTATTTCCTGCTGCAGAACTGGATTTAACTCGTATATGACAAACTAAATGAGATAATCCCAAAACAAATTAACAAAGGTCCAAAATACATTCTGAAATTTAAATTTGTAGTCACATCTTCCAGTCTTTTTATTATCCGGTTTAATGCAGCTCAATCCATTGTGCGCCTGCGGCTGTGTCTCAGCTTCTGTAGTGTGGTTTGGAGCTAATGACAAATTGGAAATACACAGACTTCTGAAGACATGTTCTTCCAGGATTAGACAACCTGAAGTGCCCTCGCTGCAAACACAACGCAGTTACACGTCAGTGTGTGTGCACTACCAACATTTGATTACTGTAGCCTTTATTTCGCACATAATCAGCAGAGCTTTAATACCTAGATGATATAAGCATGCTATAAACATGTCGTAGAAGATTTGTTATAGGGGCTGTCCTAATATTTTCAGTGGTGCTTGAACTTTTGTGAACCCTTTAAAATTTTATATACTTAAATATACTTATATATGACCAAAAAACAGGCTTACATAGAAATCCTATAGAAGATAAACAGAACCCAGGTGAACAAAAGAGGCACTTATTGCCAAAACACTGAAAATGTCATGAATGAGAAACCTGGAATGCTACAGACTGGGATAGTTCTGTTTGAGGTCCGGAGACAATCAGGTTCAATCAGGCTTCAGTCCTGCCTTTCCTGTGGAGAGACACACTATCCCATATGTAGGAATGATGATCTTAGGAGCCATCAAATATGGCAATCGGTCACCCCTAGTAGCCATACAAGGGACCACTAACAACTCAGCGATGGACAGGACATCCTATGTCCATGTTTTGCCCCTAATGACAGGGCTTTCAAATAGCATTTTTCAACAGGATAATGCTCGCACACAAAGAACAAGGGTTTCCCAGGAATGTCCCACCAGATCGCTAAACTTCATTGGCCTGCCAAGATTTATTTCCAATCAAGCATTTCTGCAAAGGGTAGGAATGCCAGCTTTAGCAGTCTACTAATATGCAGGATCTGCAGTCCTAGGTGCAACATCTGTGGGGAAAAATATGCCCCGGGTTACAATATGCATCCTGTATGGCTCTTTGAAGTGGCTTGAGGCAGCCCAACAGGGTACTAGATCCTCCTTTCAGTTGTAGTACAGTTTTCCAGGGGCAACAGAAGTGACAGCAGTACAAACAATAGGTCCAGGAACATATAAACTGCAACATGAGCCACATCAGTACAAGAAGTAGGTTCAGGAACATATAAACTGTACCAGAAGCAACAGAAGTGACAGCAATATAAAAACAGTAACAGGCCAGACAAACTGTAACAAGAGCAACCCCAGTGACAGCAGTGCACAAAACAGGAACAGGAGCAGTCACACTATAACAGAAATAATAGAAGTGAAAGCTGTACATAGAACAGGAACATATAAACTGTAACAAGAACAACGGTAGTGACGGAAGTAAATACACAGGCTCATGTGCACTCAAACTATAAAAGGAGCAACAGGAGTGAAAGGTGTACATGAACCAGGAACAGGAGCTCACACACTGTAACAGGAGTGACAGCAGTACATGAAACAAAAACTGGGGACAAAAAGCATATTTGCAACACAGAACAAAGGTTTCCCAGGAATGTCTCCACCAGATTGCTAATCTTCCTTCGCCTGCCAGGTTGCCAGATTTACTTCTAATCAAGCATTTCTGCAAAGGGCAGGAATGCCAGCTTTAGCAGTCTACTAGTATGCAGGATCTGCAATCCTAGGTGCAACATCTGTGGGAAAAAATATGCCCCTGCTTACAATATGGATCCAGTATGGCTTCGATGAGGCTTGAGGCGACCTAACAGGGTACTAGATCCTCCTTTCAGTTGTAGTTTAGTTCCCCCAACAAATCACTCTAATATTGTAAATACTTAAATATCATTATTACAGTCACTCATATTTAGTTCCAACAATGTGATCCATATGAAAATTGTATTAGTTGTGTCTGGTATAAAAGGAAAACTAAAAAATTTTTCTGACATAGCATGGCGGTTCAGTGGGTAGCACCGCTGCCTCACAGCAACAAGGTCACGGGTTCAATCCCAAGGTGGAGTGGCTGGGATCCTTTCTGTGAGGAGTCTGTATGTCCTCCCCATGTCTATGTGGGTTTACTCCGGGTACTCTGGTTTCCTTCCACAGTCCAAAGACATGCGTGTTAGGTTATTGGGGCCTTTAAAGTACAAACCTTAGTGTGTGATTGTGTGCGTAACTGTGTGTGTGTGTGTGTCCTATGATGAGTTGGCACCCTGCCTAGGGTTGTTCCTGCCCTTGCGCCCAGAGCTGGCTGGCCCACGACCACATGTGGATTAAGAGAAAGAGAATGAATAAAGAAATTAATGTTAATTTGACAAATGGACAGCAAGAGCTTGTTTATTTAATTAGATGTCATGAAGCACTTTTATAACCCTATGAACAACAGTATCAACAACTTTACAAGTAAACCTACTCCCGATCGCTTACAATATAATGGCACTTGATGAGACCCTTTGTTTACAGCAGGCCACGATGACCTGGATGGAAAAGTGGATTTTTGAAAAGGGCTTTAATTTGTCAAAGTGAGTTAGTCAGTGCTGAGCAGGGTGCATGTAAGTTCACAAGCCTTTCCAGATGGCACTCAGCCTTTAAATAAAACCCCTCTATCCTCCATGTGCAGCCATGTTTGTGAGGAGTATCACATCTCCTCGCCTTTTTGCATCACCGCTAATTAATGCCTCGAGCTGAGAAAAACAAAACGTGCAACACTCTGCTGTACCAGATCCAGCTCTTAAAGGTGCACCTGCAGAAAATTTCTGACTATCAGATGAGTTAGCTTAGGCAAACTCAGCTGGCAGGGGACGGTCAGACACCTGGGAGAGATTGATGCCAGGAAAACAACACTAGCAGTGAAGGTAAGCGCACAGCTTGTACAGCCTGATTAGTATTTGGGGACCCCCCTGGGTAAAATTACTGATGAAGGAACGAATGTTTTGGAAATTACAGAGTGTGTGTAAGTTACAGAGAACATAATAGCGTACGTCTGGTAAATGTAATACACATGTTTTAAAACATACTGGAAAACAAAGTTCATGATTCTGAAATGTAATTCAAGCTTTACTACAAAATATGTCACATTTCAATTTGTTTCCTGCACATAAACACGTAAACATATAAATCAAATAAACATGCAATTTGGATGTGTAATCAGGCGTGACCAAACTTCTGCCCAGGACTGTATAGTTGTTGAAACTGGCATCTACACAACCAGTCAACGTGTTATAACAATAACAATACAAGATTTAGATGGGGTAAGGTGGCGAGGCTAATAGGTTATAGTACTTCAAATAGAGTGCTAACAAAAGGGGCTAAACACAAAAACAGGGACCAGCAAGGAATGCTAATGTAATACAAACAGCTAACATAGAACATTACATTAAGTGCAAATAAAGAGCTACAATTAACATGGAACACACAAGACAGGGAACAGTACATAGAACAGGAAACAAACTGCAACAAGAACAACAGGAGTGACAGCGGTACATAAAATAAAACAACAACAGGAACAGATAAACTGTAACAAGAGCAACAGGGATGATGGCAGTACATAAACCATAAACAGGAACAGGCAAACTGTAACAGGAAGTACAATAAATAGGTCTAGGAACACATAAACTGCAACAAGAGCAACAGAAGTGACAGCAGCGCATAAAAAAGGAACAGGAACAGTCACACTATAACAGGCGCAACAGGGGTGAAAGCTGTACATGAAACAGGAACAGGAACATATAAACTGTACCAGTAGCCACAGCAGTACAAGAAGTAGATCAAGGAACATCTAAACTGCACCAGAAGCAACAGAAGTGACAGCAGTATAAAAAACAGTAACAGGGCCGGACAAACTGTAACAAGAGCAACAGGAGTGACAGCAGTGCACCAAACAGGAACAGGAGCAGTCATACTATAACAGGAGCAACAGGAGTAAAAGCTGTACATACAAGAGGAACAGGAACAACAATAGTGACAGAAGCAAATACACAGGCTCATGTGCAGTCAAACTATAAAAGGAGCAACGGGAGTGAAAGCTGTACATGAACCAGGAACAGGAGCTGACAAACTGTAACAGGAGTGACAACAGTACATAAAACAAAAACAGGAAAAAAAAGCATGGTAGCAAGAGCAACAAGAGTGACAGGACAACAGGAACCAGCCATGTAAAGATGAGATCTGACAAGCAAGTGAACAAGAAGGAGCGTTTAAATAAGAGGAGTGCTGCAGGCCACTAATTAAGCGGCCTGCTGTGGAAAGAGAAAAGGGTCAGAGGAGAGTCATTTAGGATGTGGCTATTCCCAGCATACATAAAACAAACAACACGATATTACTCACAGCTTTAAATGTTTTTACACAAAGAGTATGATTATTTACATGATAACATGGCAGATAAATTATCAATTACTATCAATTATTATCAATACTTTCTAGCTGATCAATTTATGTCTCTACTTTTGAACTTTTCCATTTTTATCATTCATTAATTATTTATTAATACTTGCTAGAAGCCTTACTTGCTATAGCATTGACTTTGCATATATATTATGGACTTAACACAAGCATTGCTAACGTTTTAATATTCCACACAAATAGTGTGTTTATTAACTTTTGGCATTAATAATATATTATTAATACCCAGTGCTGGCTTTCTAGCTGTACTGCATGGTATCCAATAAACAGTTATTTAGCCTAGCACTTTTATTTTATAATATATAATTTCACCAGAGCATTTTCCAAATCCACTGTTTCTGTCATGGCCTCCAGTATGAAACACGGCTCCGATCTCCCATGACTTGCCTCATAGTTTGATTGGCAGACACGTGAAGGCCTGAGGGCTCTCTCAGGTAGCACTGGCCTCAGTCCGTTTTGGACCGTTGCATTCAGCTGAGCGCTAGGAGGAGGTAGACTGATACTGAGCTCCAGTGGGGTGCGTCAGCATGAGGCAATACCTGCTGCTAGCCATGCAATCTTCGAGCTGCTGTTTGGAGAATGTAATCCATCATGTAAAATGATAATGCTGTGCTAAGAGGACCAGGTTTTCTGCATAATTCAGACAGGAGAGGAACATTTAGTCGTTTGTGACATACTGAAGTGGAGAAGGAAATATATGCCAGTACTGTGTTTAGCGAGAAGGGCGTCGCTTGAGACTTGGAAGGTGGAGGCTTTGTTTGTTAAGGCATAATGCTCATTTTGACTATCACACCAGAGTCATATTCAAATTCAAGCTAAGGACTGTGTGAAAATCGGAAAAAAACGTACATCAGGAACTGCACAATGGTGCTTTCAAAGCATTTCAAATGATAACGTTTACATTTACGGCATTTAGCACACTCCCTTATCCAGAGCGATACAGCTGAAAGCATGGGGGGGGGGGCGCTACCACCCTGTACACACTGTAAAACCAAAGCATAAACTTGCACGATGGAATAAAACATAACTAAAAATACCTCATTGGCTGCACACAACCAAGAGTCCACTTGTAGAAACATCATTTACAGAACGCTCAATATTAACTTTAAACACTTTAAAGTCTTTAGGTCAACCTTTTTATTGCTTGTTTCGCGGATCCGCCGACGATCCTATTTGAAGAACACAAAAAAAATCGAAACATTTTTTGGGTATTCTGCGGATCCGCCGCAATACCGATGGTTAAAATAAAAAAATACATTTTATTAATTTTTTTTTTTTAGCTTTTTCCACCCTCCGGTGGAGAGCCAACAGTATTGTTCTGTACGTGCAATTTTTTTTTTAGATTTAATACATTTTGTTTTAAAATAAAAATTCATTTTTATTTCTTCCCCCTTCCTTGTATTGATTCCCCATAGTCCTTGAGAAATTGAAAAGTGTTGAAAAATAAAGATTTTTTTTTTCCTCCCTCCTCAGTTGATTCTTAAGTAGGGACATCCGAGGAACAAGCAATTAAAAAAGTCTGGCCTTAGTATATAAATCCAATGTAGAGCTACTAGTATCGGTCAAATAACCGCCACTTGGCACTCCCATGTATACACATGCGAAGAATGCACGGTGCTTGTAGTGTTAAGCAGAGCCCAGCAAGTCCCCTAGATATAAACCTAACTGTTCATCTTTGGCGCCTCCAGCACATGATCACGCCTACTTTTTGAAATAGCACATTAATTTTTATATTGTGAGAGTTCAATAAGGGAACGCTGAGGTGAAGTGAAGTTTAAAACAAAACTCCCGGGGAGGGAAACTTTATTTTCTAATCGCTACGAACCGAAGTGCGAACCGACTCCGTATCAGTGAACCTACACAGTTCAGCACCTCTGAGTCCTTGACTCAGTCTGGCTTAAAGGGCCAGCGGAATGGCCACATAACAGTGTATGTGTGTGAATATTGCTCAAAAGTGTTCAGTAGTCCCTACAATACACACATACACAATCGCATCTTTAAAAGTTCAAGTCTTTTTCATTTCACATCTCTGCTTGTTTCCATGTCCTAAAAGTGTCTGGATGCAACAGGGACCGCAACGGAATTCCTACTTATGCAAGTAGCTAGCGCAAAGTAAATCCATATTAAGGAAAATAAATAAACTTTGTAAACAAAATGTCAAAGTATGACACAAATGATATTTATGGATAAAAATACACATGCTGGACATATTTTTTTTAACCCTTTGAGGACCAAGGGACATATTTGTCCCATAATTTGAACTGGACACCAAATGCAATTGCAACAACCTAAGGTCCTGAAAGGGTTACGAAAGAAACACTAATGCATTTTTTCCCTGAAACACTTCATTTGAACCTTTGCAGGACCGTATGTTTTTTTCAATTGCATTTACCGTCCATTTAAACATATGGGACAAATATGTTACTTAGTCTTCAAAAGGTTAAGGAAATAAAAGACAGCTTTTTATTTCTTATTTTAATTTAAAGACTATATACACATTTAATTACGTACATGGGTTGAATAAATATCTTGTACATTCTTGCGTATGTGGTGAATAAAATCAAATATAATGAAATGTATAAAAGAAGTTAAACAGCAGTCGCACAATAACTAGGAGTATGAAACTGGCCAGTTCTACGACTTTATGAATTAATAAGTAGTTTAAAATAATGCAATTCTAAAAGACCAGTGTCTGTATAAGCCAGGTGGAAGGGCAGCATTTTAACGCCGCGTTTACCAGTAATCAACGTGAACACATAACTTAAGCTAACCGTAATTAAATGGGCTTTATTTTCACAGCCAGAGATGATCTGAGAAGCACAATAAGACTTTGTGTCATGTTTTGAATGTAATGGAACTAGAACAGGATCTAATTATTAGATTAAAATCACACACATGCAATAATTGGCTCTAAAAAATAGGCTTTACATGGGAAGTCTGAGAATTACGAAGTAAAATGCTACAAGAACTGTCCAAAGGCAAACTAAATACCTGCTGATGTGCATGGTTATAAATAGTAGTTACCTGCATAGCTATAAATCAGGGGCGGCTGCAGGTCTTTCAAAGAGTGGAAGCTTATTCTCAGCTTACATCAGAAAATATGTAAATTGATTTATTCATAAATTCTACCCTCTGTTTCGTTTCAAGAAAATGGTCTGGGATTCGGTCGTACCAAGTAGTCTTATTTTCCAGGGACTTGGCCAGTGTCTTCTCAATGGCCAGCGGAACTGGGTTGCTTAGACGGCCTTGGCCCATTGTGTTGCAGGTGTAAGACTTAAGTCTTTTTAAAGAGGAAAAAATCCCTTCACACCCACAGATGGAGCTCTAATTGTTGCCTCTAACAATAACAGTTTGTACAGCTGAGGCGTTGCATTGTTCAACAACGACCTAATGTTACGAAACAATATTAAACTTGAACAAGAAAAAGTTGAAATTATGATAAACTAAAACAAGGAAATATTATGAGTTTGTCTTATTTATGGTCAAGTAAAAACCAAGAAATTGGCTACAGTTTGGCTTTCGACTTTACTTGCAAAGTCTGTGATGGGACTTAACTGAAAAAAGCTGTCAATCAAAAAAATTCAGTGTTTCAACTGATCCTCCAATCATAACGGCCCGTCCGCAGCTCCAGTCACTGTCCGAGATGCTGAGTGCCCGGGGGTGCAAAAAAAATCGTGGCATTTATCCAATGAAAATTGAGTTTCTACGGTTAATTGCTTTGATTATAAATCGTATAAGAAAACTATTTCTTGAAATCTATGACATTATTGCTACAGAAATGTATGACAAGTTAACAAAATGTTTTCTAACGCATTTGTGGTCAATAAAATAACACAATGAATGTGAATTAACACAACTGTACATAATTTACCATTGCATTTTTACCAATTTGGAGTAAGCTGAGTTTGCAGTCTTCGTGAAATCATCATACACGTAACAAGTAGCCAGACACAACACATTTAAAATATACATTTAAATTAACCGAGCTTCTTATGGGACCACACAGACACTAATGCTACAAAAAAACCTTTTGTATTGCAAGAAATCAACAGGATGCACATTTACCATTGTTATAACATTGCTGTTAGCACAGATATTAGCAGTAAAGCTAAGATACACATTACAGTAGAAGATATCAAGCTAATCTACAGTACACAGGACCAGGACCACTAGTGGCCAAAACTATATAATAAAGTACCACAATGTTATGTTCATGCATTATTATTATTATAGATCACTGAACAGAATGGATACCTAAACATGACATCAGTAGTACAGGACAGGTCAGTTTTTCTTTAAAAAGTTTAAGTATTTTGCCTGTGTTTTTACAATGAACAAAATAAATGACTGAATTTGCACCAGATATTGTTATGATACGGACTGTGGACCCAAGGAAGCGAGGACGGGGGTTAACGCGAAGTAGGGGTGGAACGGGGAAGAACTAAGGAGGCAGAGCAAAAGGCTCTACAAGGTACAAAAAGGAACACGGCACTTAGGGGCACGTCCCAAATCGGGCGAGGTTCCGTGCCTCCTAAGCGCTGGAGGGCGAGCGTGAGGCTCTTAGAGCAAGGGTGCCGGAGAAAGGCGTCTTCGGGTTGCGTCCCAAATCGGGCGAAGCAGTGCGAAACCGAAACGCCAGGGGGCGAGCGTGAGCTCGAAAGCGCAGCAAGCGCGAGTAGGAGCCGCTTCGGGT
>JAVSBV010113994.1:0-20837 GCA_033117975.1 Parotocinclus spilosoma
TACATTGTATATTATACGAGTGCTGTCCGATCCTCTTTAAAATTTGATTATTCTCTGCGGATTCAGCACGTGAGAAACATTTGGGGGTGCAGTCTGTTTTTTAGACTTTGCTGAATACTCTAGCCATAACCAAGTTGCAGATTCTTTCAAAATGTATTTTTCCATTGTATTCCATGAAGTCAACATGAAGAACAATGTTTCCAGGGTGTTTGGTGCACCCAAAATCACAATCATCTACCATACTTACCAGTGGGCATCACTGTCTTTTCTAACCCACCTCGACTGTTTCGAAGCAGCTCTATGTTTATGTCATCATTACCACAGAATCAATTTCTAGTCAAAGCTCTGGTAGCATCTAGGAAACTCTGCTTATGTTTGTAGTCACATGAAAGTAAAGACTTGTTTGGTGTGAAGGTAGTGTTGAAGACTTGATGAGCCCAAAATGCAACCATCTGCTGCAAATCTACACCAGCAATCATTTTGCCTATATAACCAACATCCATGTGTGGGGCCAAAATAAACTTGCATCCCCTACCAAGCAGGTTCATTACAGCTCTGTTCGTTTTAACTTGTTAATTATTACCATAACAGTGGATATGGGACTTTCCAGCAATGTAGCTGTTTGTTTATGGCCTATGTCTGATATATGATTTATGCCTGTGGGTTTGATATGGCTCCAAAACGATGAGCTAACCACCCACTTAAAAAGGACACAGTGCAGGCAAGTTTTATTTCATGAATAATCCAGCTATTGTAGATGTTGGTTTGTTTTTTAGGAGGTAATTGTGTGGTAAAGGTTAAGACTCTGATGTTGCAGTGCCATAAATCGATACCCAAATCTCCCACCCATTCTAACCTTTAACCTTTCTGCTGTGGGTATGGAGGCATTACAGTGAAGTCAGTGTCATGTTAGCACAGTAGTGGTGTTTAAAGGGAAACTTGGGTTTTAGGTTGCTTTCATTATAGTTTATATAATGTCCTCCTGGTGTGAGCTGCATTATAGTCATTGATTCACTGGTTACAGAAACGAGAGACAGAATTAAATTAACCAGAAAGATCTATTATGAAATGCAAATTATCATCTTTTTTTGTTGTTTTCTTTAATATTTTAAAAGAGGATTTATGACTGATAGCAATGGTTTCCTTTTTGTGTCCATCTCCTTTTAAAATTTTATTTTGTTTGTTTGAATGGTTTTTTCTTATAATGTACTTTATAAATGGATACTTTTCATCTTTATTTTGCCTCATCATTATTGTAGCATCTTCCATCTGCTTCCTCTTCCAGCCAATCTTCTGAGGACTCATAATTAATTCAGAATAATGTAAAAAAAAAAAAAACAAACAAAAAAAACAATTTCAATATATTCATTTTCTTTTCAGACCTCTCAGGTTCTCCTTGGTAGTAGTTTTAGTTTTGGCCATTGATCTTATTTAATTGTTACACTTCCTTATTTGCTTGTTTCTGTGTTTTTTCCATTTAAGAATAAATATTTCAAATGAAGGGCAACACGGTGCCTCACAGCAAGAAGGTCCCGGGTTCATCCCAGGGTGGAGCGGCCTGGGTCCTCCCTGTGTCTGCGTGGGTTTACTCAGGGTACCCCGGTTTCCTTCCACAGTCCAAAGACATGTGTAAGATGAATTGGTGTCTCTAAAGTGGCCCTTAGTGTGTGCATGACTGTGTGTGTGTGCGCCCTATGATGGTGTGGCCCTGTGTGTGGGCCCTTGTGCCCAGAGTTGCTGGGTGGGCATCCCCTGGCCCGCGAATGAATAAATTTAAAATAAATTAAGGGAAACACATAATATGGGACCGAGTTATGTTAGAGTAGAAATTATTTTTCTCATATTTCTTATCGTACTCCATCTTTTTCTCCTTTTACTTAATCTGTCTGCTTTTCTGCCTCTTTTTTGTTTTAAGATAGTCTTGGTAGGCACAGTTACAGTTGTGTTTTAAAGATTTCTTGCTGTTTCTTTAATGAATTTTAATTTCTTTCTATTGTTTATGTCCTTAATAATGATGGTGACATTTAAGGAATAATGAAAATGGCATGATTTTTTACTAAAGTCATTACTGTGTTTTCTTTTGGTCTTTTGTTATTTATTGTTTTTTTTTTCTTTTTCTTGGGCTCTTTCTATTAATGCCTTATTGGTTTAAAGACTTTTCCTGCCTCAGAACAATGAACCCTCACCTGCAGTTTTACAGATGATCTTGTCCCACAGGTTTGTCACAGACTTCTTTATATGGCACTGCCTGATGCATATAAAATGGCATACTCTGACTAGGCATACATGTCTAATAATAAAGTCTCAGAATTGATTCAGATCTTCTTTAAATTACAGCTTTCTTATGACACATCATGCTTTAATTAATGGATATGTTAGGAAGCCTTCTGTGTACTGCTTAACGTGCACTTAAGGTTGTAGCTCATGCGTACTACAGACTCGCTGTAAGACCCGTTCCAATATCTCTAAATCCACAATTAAAGAGCATCACCAACAATGAGTATTCTTTGTCCACAACCAAACATAATAAAAATATGTCTGGGACTGAGCCAGAGTATTTTTTTTAGCTGTTTATGTTGACGTCATGGCATGTGGCATTTTGGGAGATAAGCTAATGAAAACACCTTCCACTTGTCTATACTTAAACCTGATATAAAATGACATCATACAATTTCTGAACCTTTGAGAATCAAGGTCTATACTTGCCTTGGTAGATGTCAGTTCTTGTTATCTCCAGTTTCTACATTACAATGTATTGGGTTGATTACATTACTTTTTATCATACTGACAAAAATTTGGTTAAAATAATGAAATATATATAATTTTTGTGAGCAATGGATTTACGAAGAATCCTCATGCTTAAAATGCTTTTTAAAATACAAAATTAAAAAGCAGAGGCATATTGAACTTTCCAATAAATGCATGCCTCATTTATTCCCTAAAGGAAACTCCAAAAACCCTATAAAGCCTAAATGACTTTCATCTTCCCCCATTTCCCCCACACCCACTGCTTATGAAAAAAAGTTAGTCACGCAGACCTTGGACATTGGTTAACATTAAAGCATCAATGTTCATGAACAGTTTTATGCTGTGAATAGTGTTCAATCTTAATCAATTTTGGTTGACTTCAGTCCCCAAGCCTTCATCTTTACATTAAGATTACACCTGGGAACAGTTACTTCCCTTCTCCTTATATACAGTGCCCCATTTCCCTTTGTGTGCCTCCTTAATTTCACCCCTTTTTCTTCTTTTGCCTTTTCTGATAATAATCATCCTCACCGACTTTCCCCTTCAATCTGTCTCTTTCATTTGATCTCACTCCTATTCACAGCCTCCAAGTTACATAAAAGCTCTGATTCCTCTTGATTTATTGCACAGGTGTTTGGAGACATTCTGCCTGCCCATAAAACCTCTATTAGGTCAGAATTTGGAGGCAAAAAGGGCAAAAGACAAAGGAGAAAGAGGGGTAAAAATTTTATGTAGAGCCACACTGACACACTATAGACATTAGAATAAGAACTCATGGCGAATAGAAACAACTAATTCAGCTAAATATCACCAACCTTTCAGATCTGGGTTATCACATGTTATTAAACCCTTCATAAGTGATGGGTTAAACTGCAGGAAAGCTGAACTTGTGTTGAGCTGTCTCAATGTCAGACTAGATAGCAGAGACAAACCTGAGAGCACTGTGAGTAAATAGGTTTATTGGAAAAAGGCAGACGGGGCATGGGTAATTTGTAAACCAGAAGGCAGTTTAAATCCAAAACACAACATAGCAGACCACACACGAACAAACCAGCAGGAGTAAATGAATGGCATAACCAAAGGGCAAACACAAAGTCAAAAACAAAATAGACAAACAATCACAAAAACTGGCTGTTTAGAAACAGCAATTAAGCACTTCAGACAAGAAACGTAAATGTGAAGAGATTGAGTGGGGTCCACCGGTATCGGTGTGGGTTGCTTGCTGTCAAATGGGTACAATGGAGGAGCATGGCTTGGTCAGGGGCATATAATGGTATGGGATTTTGGTTCCAGTTGGTCTGGAAGTGCTTTGTAGCCTTTGGATATATAATCATTGGATATACAATTAATCAAAGCGACTGTGGTAGTCTAGCGGTAAAGGTACTAGACTCTGGACCAGATGGTCCAGGGTTTAAATCCCACCTCTGCTAAGCCTCGAGTCCTTGAGCAAGGCTGTGAGTCGCTCTGGATAAGGGCGTCTGCTTAATTACATAAATAAAAAAAATATATCACATCTAAACAAATAATGCACCTTTATAGTAATGCAAATTTCTGCAGAACCCAGCATGCAAGTTACATCTCAGGCTGATATGTAGATGATACCAGGTGTGATCTGATTAGACACTGGGTCTTTCCAATATGATGAAAAAGCTTCCCCCTCTGCTCTTAAGAAGCTCTCAGGGGCTACGTTTTGGTTGCATACTGGTTGCTGTTTATTCATCATTATCATTAGCTAGCTTAGCATAGCATGACAGTTTCTTTTTGTAAAGTTTTACCATGAAAATCTATTTTTCTTAGCAGTCACCCGTTTCTTAGATAATGAGCTAAGGGCAAAGTCTTTAATCAAGCAATATACTGTTAACTGGAAATAGGACAAACCACTGTGTACAGCAATTGCTCTGAGCTATGTCGAGAGAGGAGTTATTTGGCAGAACCCCTACTGGTTATTCAGTTGTGTGGTCCCTGATTAAGATTAGGGATTTCCAGACCAAGAGCACGAGAGAATGCTGAGAAAGAAATGTCAGTTCTAACCTTCTAAACTTTAAATTTGAGAAAATGAAAGAAATGCATGGATGATGGATGAACAGTGGTCATCTCCCTCATGCCCTCAGAACCAGAAAGGAAAAGCCTTGCAAAATGTATACTTTTTTTGTATAATAAATAAGCTTCTATGACTGTACACATCGAATAACACCTTTTTTGTTACATTTCACAAGACCAGCTCCACACGTAAAGCTTATCCAGAAGAACTTGTGGAGGAGCTGCCGGCCACGGCCTTTAAGATGTTATGATGAGACAAGACAGGACCCAAGACACAGTTCTCACAATCTTCCTCATGATGTTTCACCTCTAACACATGCACATTTCCCTTTCACACGTTTTACTGGCCAATAGTCTCAGCGTCCAGGAATTAATGTTGTCAGCCAACTAAGGCCAGTCATGATCACTGTGAGGCTTTCGTGCACTCTTTTTTTTATGAAGCCACTGAGGCATTAGTACTAGGCTCTTCCTTAGGGCAATTAAGGCAGGTTTTTTTTTTTCTTTCATATGATACACATCATTTGTCTGACCAAACTTTACCATGTACAATTATATTTAGTGATTGAACAAGGCTGCAGACTTTAGGCCTGTTTGTGATTACACACCCTGTCAGTGACCTGATTTAGACTAACAGACAATGCAAAACATACAGGCAACTATGCCAGATCATAAGAATATGTTCAGCTGTCTGCTAGTGCTGAAGTAGGGTTTGATGCTTTTTTCATGCCAGCTTTTTGATTGTAACTTAGGCTGATATTACTTGAGAAGAAAAAAAATAAACTGAGGTCTTGCTGCCCGCATTGGAGGGCTTTGATCATGAAGGCTTGCTGTTCCTCCAGATTACAAATGGCAGACCCAAAAGCTATTATATTCATTCAGATACCAGATAATTAACTTTACATTTCTTACACAGACATAATGTGCCCTTATATTAGGTACACTGGTTTGCTTCGCAGGTAAACAAAAAATGGTTCATAATCACAATATATATATATATAATCTTGCTGCTCAGCTAGGCTCACAGAGCAACTACAATGTACCTGATGGAGTCCATTAGGAAATGCTATTTGTTGTTTTAATAATGAGATCCCATCTCAGATCTCAAGAGTTCAATAACTGCCATACTTCCTCTTGGGTCCAAGAGACATACTATACAGGACCGTACAATAAAATTCACAACGACAAAAATGCTCCTAAAAATAAAGATGAACAAAATGGAAGTAATTAACTAAACACAAAAGCACAAAAAAAATTCAAAATGGCATAGAGGTAGGTACACGAAAACACATGAAAAATGGAATGGAGGTTGGATAATTTGAAATATTACAGTAGAAAAAAAAAAAAAAAAATCAGAATAACAGATTATGGAAAAGGCCACTTGATATTTCTAATGGATGACCTTATCAACTCGTCATTTATTTATTTTCTTATCCGCTTGATCATGGACAGGGTTGTAGGAGCGCCAAATCTCACAGGGCACATACACTCTCACACTCATACACTTAGAGACACCAATTAACCTATCACGCATGTGCTTGGACTGTGGAAGGAACCAGGAGTAACGAAGGAAACCTATGTGGACACAAGGAGGACACGCAGATGCCACAAAAAAGTTAAAAAGCCAGTCCAGTATCCATACTTTCTTCTTCTGCAGCCATGCCTTTGTAACACGTTTGTTTGTCAAAGTCATCCCTTGCTCAGGGACAGCCTTTCCTGGATGTTGCTGCCAAGTTTTGTATAGTCCTTGGTCAGATTTGTACTGGCAGGAAAATAAGCTTTCTTTAGGGATGCAGAATGGGTATAAGGAATAAATGGGTCTAGGCAATAAATGTGAACAATAGCAGGAGGCTAATATGTAAATGTTTTGTGTTTTGTTAGGCACCCTATTGTTTCCTCAGAGCCCATGCCAAGGAAGTCATCATGTATTACAGCTTGCCAACTCATCCAAATAACGACATGAAAAGGGGTGAGGTTCTGAGGGTTCTCGGAATGGGCCACACAATTGCTGAGCATCCACAAACACAGGATGGAGGCCTGGCGGAAGGGCGAAAACTGGGATGTTGGATCGCATAGACTTCCTCAACTATGAGCAATGCCACCGTCAAACTATAATCTGTGTGAACCTCCACCAGATTAAGCCACAGAAAAGCACCACCACCTTTCAAATTCATAACCTTAATCAAAACCTCTGTCCAAAGCTTCACACAGTATAAAGATATCAGTGCTGTATATTGACAGATACATGATTTGGGTGGATTTCAAGTCCCTTAGAAGTTCAATTTGAATTATATTTGTGGTTTTAGCAATGGTATAGTGACCACATAACATATTGCTGATGATTGGATCCAAATATTTCTAACTTAGATTCAATCAATCAATAATTTCCAGTGATCTTCAATCCAATCGTTTTGTGCTTTAGCACATCTTAATGTTTTCACCCTGATCCTGCTACCCTTCCAAAAACATTCCTAAACAAGCTTTTTCAGACTTTATACTGGTCAACTTGGAGTCCTGATGGCACTACCAGAAGTGTAAGGGAGGGTTACATTAAATACTGTACTTACTACTGTAGCCAATAGAAGCTGTTTTTTCTGATATTCAGGTTTTAAAAACTGCATGTACATTTCCTATGTTTTCTGGTTGCATTCTAATAAAGAATTATTATATATGGTCATTATACAAATGCCAAAACAATAGTACTAATACAACCCAATAGTGGCTTCATACTTTAACACAGTAATGTATACTTGTTACCTGCTGTGCAAGCCTAGTTTGTATTCCTTAGATCTTCAAGTTGGACTTTAAAAAAATACCTTACTCTCCAAGTGACTACATTTTCCCTATTTTTATGGTAAAAAGGCCTCTTGAGGGAAATAGCCAAACCACACACAAGTTTGTGGTTCAGCAGTCCTAAAGCTCTGCACGCTTGGACTCCATTTTATTGTTTTTACTGTTTTTGCATTACTCTTATTATCGAGGACTTGCACATAAATGTTCCCCAAATGTATCCTTTGGCAGAGAGGGGTTGTGACCTTATCCACTCGTCCACCTGCGACTGGTACAAATCATGCTTTCACTTAGTCGCGGTCTGAGCATGCACATGCTGTTTTGAACAACGTCTTTGGTAATTATATGACCTGCACATTTGTGTTTGCTCAAAGCCTTGCACATTTTGGAAAAGGCTAGGTGTTATTCTTTCTTCAAAATCACTTGTAAAATATGTGTGTGTTGCTGGGATAAGTGGCTGGTTATGAACTTGCAAGGTCTGTTTTATTGACTAAGAAAGACTGACAGGATTGACTTGTAAGTCCAAATTCTTCTGGGAACAACAAAAAAAAATTTCACACAGACCTAAAGTCCTTGTTTAATAACAAATTCTGTGACCCAACCTTAGCCTGTGAGGTAAGCACTATTACTAAACTAAACCCAAATGTTTTTTACTCAAGTACATGTATGTGTGGATTAAAGTAATATGTGCCTCCAATCACGGTAACATGCACGTGCCATGGTTACCACAGCACTGGTTTGCCTATTGTGCTAGTGTTTACCCAGCCCTCCTAGCTCCATGGGGCTGGGAACAGTGCGTTAAAGGCCACTGAATATTTATATTTTTCTCTTAGCTTTCTGGCACATTCACTTAATGGTCTTACGGTTGAGCTTTTAAAACAAGACATTATCTCTCCTTACCAGAGCGCTGATGATATCAAGACTGAGGCGTCTGGGAAGAATCACAGTGCCTATCCCTAGAGTCTCTCTCCCTCTCTCGCTCACTCTGATCCTTACGGTCATTCCCAGGCCCTCTTTGATTTACAGAAAGCTCAGAAACACTTATATTTTCATCTCAACATTTTCCATCCACAGCCCTAATCAGAAACCATTTTGAAATTGGACTGCCTGAAGGCATTTGGATATTTTAACACTGTGCAACTGTGTTTTGACATCAGATAGAGCATGGGCCTCATTAGGTCACTTGTGTTTTCTAGTTTGTTCTGCCTGCTACTCAGTGTTCACTATCCATCGGGTTGCGTTATTTTGGTCGTTTTGAGTGAGACAGTAACACCCTGTGTAGAGAAAATGTGTCAAGACAACCTTCATTAAGCTTTCTATACTCAGGGCTTTGGATGTGTGCCATTTACTTGCTATACTATGATACATTTGGATTTGAATTTGCAAGTCATCATTCATTAAAGTGAGTACGTGATTTGGGTTAAACATGGTTTGGGTTTATGGGTTTAAAATGGGACATATTCATATAGCCTTTTATGGTCCTGTAGCATAAAGGGTATTTTCACAAGACAACTGTAATACATAATTGTTTTAGAATATACCACAAGAGAATAAAGCTACCCCTTACATAGCTTCTGAAGCCTAAACTATTGCACAGATTACTGTCTTCAGCACACAACACCATGTTTCTTCGATTACAAATACACATTAACAATCACACACATTGTAGATCCAAAATATAAATGTGCACTATGAAATATAAGCCTACCTCGCTGGCTGCACACAACCAAGAGGAAATGAGTTGGCTCAAGGATACACAAATATCCACAACAGGCAATGCAGTATCACTTTTATTTTGGTCATTTTAAGCAACAGAGAGAATGTGTTAAGACAACAGTCAAGTTTTCTTTACACAAAATATTGGCCTAGAACCACAAAGCGCACATCCATTCTGTTTTAGTTACCAGAAACTAAAAGCCATACAACACAATACAATAACACTAACAATCAAATGCACTATCCCACCCCAGTGACCCAAGTTTGAATCTTGCTGCTGTTTCAGGCCTGACTGGGCATTGCCCAGATCCAGAATTGGGTGTTTCTGAAGAAGGAAAGGCCAGATGTACGAAAATCATACTTTTGCCAAAACACCAGGCCCTGTAAGCAATTTAAGGCTCCAGCAAAGTGGAAATACACAGCACTGCTCCTCTTTGTAGGTTGTTTCTTTTTGTAGAAAGGAGTTGCTGGTAGGGGCATCATCATGTATCATCTATGATAATACCTTAATTGTTTTTAATCATATGCCTCAGGCTACGCCGTTTGACTGTATGTCCTTTAACTGTAAAATGTGGTTCATCTACACTTCCATGGATGTGGGTGGGATTTGAAAAGATGGCAGTCTGCAAAGTATGTTGCAAATCTATTGCTGTTAAAGACAGGAGTCAGCTGTCCATGACAAACTTAAACCAGCCAAGCGACCAACACAAAAACACAATCTGCAAACGATAGTGGAATCGTTCTGCCAAAAATTGGCTTACGAACAGAAAAGCAACTAATAAATTAAAAAAAAAAAAAAAAACACAACTGGCTCGGTGGGTAGCACCGCTGAATCACAGCAAGAAGGTCCCGGGTTCAATCCCAGGGTGGAGTGGCCCCTATGTCTGCATGGGCTTACTTTCCTCCCACAGTCCAAAGACATGCGTTCTAGGTTAATTGGTGGTTCTTAGTGTGTGTGAAACTGTGTGCATGCCCTACAATGGATTGGCACCCTGTCTAGGGTTGTTCCTGCCATTGTGCTCAGAGATGCCAGGTGGGCACCGACTGGCACGCAAGCCCATGCGGATTAAGCTGAAGATAATGGGTGGATGGATTTGAACACTATTAACATCGTAAAAGACATTTACGCCAATTCAGGTGGTAAAAAGTTGGTTTCAAAAACCTTTGAATTTATTAGACTTAAAATATCAAGATATCATTTGTGTCAGTATGGCACACCCATATTTGTTGGTGACTACGACCAGGAAGGATCAAACTGGGACAAATGGAGGAAAGAGAATCAGAAAACACAAAAGCCTAAATATAAAATTGAAGGACAATTAATACTAAAACTAGCATCCATCTATCCTTATAAGGTAGCACATAATATATAAGGTCCAACAGTCATCATACCATAGCAAAAGTAGAAAATATTATCTCTGTTAAGATGTGTTCCTCGTGATGGTTCAGTTCCTTTATATAATGGGGTACTGTAAAGGAAAACGTGCTCACTTATACTGGAACTACACACTTGAACGAATCCAGTGTCAAAATAACTGGATGCATTTATTATTCTTTGGGTTTTGTTTTGTTCTTGTATCCAACCTACCAAAACACAGTTGTCAAAGTTGTCAGGTCTTTAAGCTGATGCAAACATTTATGTGTTTGCACGAATGCAGGTGTGTCTTAAAGTTCAGATTAAAACCTTAGTTGCAGAAATCTCCAAATGAAATCTCCAACCCTTTCATTCTTAGCCTGTCATTCTCTGCTTAGTCTACTTTAGTTTGGTTCAAACATTTCACTACAAGGCTATTTTGTGCTAAAAAAAAATATTCTGAAAAGAGAGAAAAAGGAATAATTATCTGTTGGGGCTTCCTTTAACATTTCAGAATGTAATGAGGCCAATCAAAGCAAAATGATAATCATGACTATTTTTCCTTCCAGTCACCCTGTTGCTTAAACATTTTGTAGCTAAGATTGTGCCATTTGACTCCCCAAATTGCTTTGATTCTCTTTTGACACATTTTACTTCACTTGTTATGCATTGCCATGGCATGATAGTAGATTTAAGATCAAAATAAAACTTTATCATTACATAATTGCTGATATGTTTTTGTTGCCTTACAGAAAGATTAACGTTAAACTTGCAGTGGAGCCATTTCCACACTTATGTGGGACTAGATTGGATTGGTTCAGCATTGGTAAACAAAGGCTTATTATAGGCTTTTGCAAAGGATCATGAGTCTGGTAACTTAAATGATCCAATATTCAGAAATATTCAGAAATGGATCAAGCAAAGATTCAAGAAACCCACAATCCATTGTGTGTCTTACAGCAAGTCTCTAGAGCTTTACCTTAATTAAATACAATGATTAGATTACTTGGATTACTATTAATAAGACGGAATTAGAGGATCTATTTAAAAGTAAGATGTGTTCAGAATGCTATGTATACCATTTACTTGCTATGCTATAATATGCTTACTCAGCACAATTTTTGTAAGATTGAATTTGTCATCATTCATTAAATTGAGTACATAGTTTGGGGTTATAAGTTTAAAATGGGAATGGACATATTCACATAGCCACTTCTGAAGCCTTAACTATTACACAGATTCAGTCTTCAGAACCCAACACCATGTTTCTTCAGTTACAGTTACACATTAACAATTACACACATTGCGGATCCAAAATATAAATGTGCACCATGAAATATAAGCCTACCTCTCTGGCTGCACACAACCAAGAGGAAATGAGTTGACTTAAAGATGCACACATTTTCATAACACTCCATGCCATATCCTTTTTAAATGTGTAAATCCAGCATGGCGCTACTGATAGGATGTCAAAGCGGTTAAACGACTGCCGCTCAGCACTTCTAGGTATATGTAGGTGAAGCATGAAGTTAGTAGTTTTAAGCAAAGTACACATTTTTCACATTTTTTTTTTAATCTCTTAACACCTAAGAGTGTCTATGGTCAACACAGATCATAATGTAGTTCCAACTTATTTACATGGTTAACGTGAAAGACATGTAAAATAAAATCAATAAAAATTATGCAAACAAACCATCAAAGGACGGCATAAATAATATCCATGTCCATTATAACAAACGGGCTGGACCAGCTGTTTAGCAAAAAAACTATATATCTATAATAGTTTAACATTTATAAACAACCTAAAACTCTGCAGAACTGTCAGGCTTGATACATGTGTGTTTCATAAAACATTTACTGACCGAAAATTAGAGTCCTAGTAAATTACAGATTGTTTTTTTTTTTACATTGCATTTAAGGGCCCTTGTCCAAAACAACTTGATATTTACAGGGTATAAGATGGGCCTTGAGGGCCTTGCTTTAGAGGCAAAGAGCAGCAGCTTTGGGCAGAGCCAGGCCACAGGCCACAAACGTTCAATCTTCTGGTAATTAGTCTGGTACCTTAGCCACTGCACCACCCTGGAAAGAGGACCCATTGCCCAATAAAGAGTACACTACAGTCCTAGGGCACTACTATCCTAACTTTTGTTCTCTTATACAAAAAAAGTCAAAATGATATCGCTTTACATTATTTCTTATTAAAGCGAGGGCTTTCTGATCGTAAAGGCACTCAAACTGACTTTTGCTCTTGATGTCTTTCCTGCCACAGAATCAAAACGAAGAGAAAAAATGCCCTTGAGGATCTTGCTTAGTTAGCATGTTTTTGTTGGAGGATAAAGCTGCAAGATCACTGCTGTGTTTGATGGTGTTTGTCAGAGCTGTGTTTCAGCACCACAGCTTGATCTACGTTAGGTGTTTGTGGCAGGATTCCCTGAGAAATCGAAGTCAGATTCAGCAACTGAGTCAGCAGTATGAGCAAGTTCATCTGCCTCCCATAATATAATCCAGATTTACATCTGTTTTCTCATGCTTGGGAGGTAATTTGTTATCTCCACATAAAAGGATGATGTTCTAGCTCTTAGAATGAATTTTCTGGCGTTCAATTCAAATCAAGCGAAAAAAAAAAAAGTCTGAAAACATTGTTTCTGCACAATGTGACGGTAAACCTGTCAGTCATGTTGTCACCTTCAGATAAAAAGACAATTTTTGGCAGCATTCTTACTCTGCCTTTATGGTTTTATAACTCATGAACTCCGATAGCACTAGAGCAGGGAAAATTGTGGAAATCATGGAAATAAATCATTTCATTCCCTGTTGTATATAATCAGAATAAATAACTAAAGAAACAAAATATTTATATATTAATATTTCAGCACAACTGTCTTCCATTTTTTGGTTTTATAGTGAGAATGGTCATGCCGTTTCTGAAAAATAAATAAGGCCAATTTACTGGCAAGAAAAGAAATGGTCATCATTATGAAGAAGGTTTGGAAATTATGTTACATGTTCATTTTTTTTATTTTTAGATTTGTTTCACCTCAAGCTGAAATATAGCCTAAGACATTTCAACTGGGTCCAAGCACTTGTCAGGTGGGTACAAGGAACTTCAGATGTCATGTGTCCAGATTACGTAAACAAATAAAATATATTTAACTGCAGTAGACTTGTTTATGGTATGGATTCACTATTTATCCATTATTGTTACGTGTCTTTATTTATAATAAACACAGACACACTTTCAGCTGCTTTTGTAGTTGTGTTCACATATCTACCTTTTATAGCACAGATATTTGGCATTCCCAGACTACAGACACTAACCTTTTCCAGTGAGCTGAGCGGTTGAGCCTCGACTCTTATTCCCAAGGTGTCTCCATACCTTTTAATCCCCCAGTGAGGCAGAACATATAAACACATTCACAACCGCAGGTCTTATACAAGGATAGAACGGGGGGGTGGGGGGTGGGGGTCTGTGCATCTGAGAGAGAGAGAGAAAGTACTGAAAGAGCCTGGTGCCCTATAGAACAGGAAGGTCTGACACAGGAAGAACCATGGTCTAGTGCAGTACAGGTTCAGAGGGTCTGACAAAGAAGAGTTTGGCAATTGATGGACCAGGACTTGTGTGTTTGTGTTCCTGAGCTTCAGGTCCTACTCGAGGATAAAGGACTGAGTATTTGGCATGGAACCCAAAACAGAGGTGCCTCTGTCTCAATGATTAACTATGTAATGTTCATAGAAAAGTAGAGATCAATGATTAGTTACATTCTGACACATTTTATACCATAATAAGTCATTAAAACAATTTTTTTTGCCTGGCTTCTATGCTTCATGGCTTCTCAAAATCGTCCATGGATTTTAAATGTTTAGGTAAAATATGATTTGCAGGACAAGTGAGTTGTTATTTTATTCTGATAGTATAATTTATTATATTATATTTTAATTATAATAATATAATTATTATTAATATATATAGTTTTGCTAAGAGATGCTATTCAGTAAACTATAATTATAAAGGGCAAATTTTATTCTCATTCTCCCAGCCTCTATAAAGGTATTAAAACAGAGTCCATCTAAAATTATAAGTACAGTCACATTTCGGCACCCGAAACCACTTCACAACTCTTCGAATTTGGTTCTCAACATAATTTGTCCAAAAAAAAAAAAAAAAAAGTGGTCTACATTTCCACTCCCACCATGTGACTATTACATCATGCAATACAGAGTTCCAAAAGTAAGTACTATAGTGCATAGCCTTCCTTAAGTACACTTACATTAAACTACAGATGGGCAAAATCATTAACATAAAACTTTACTTCACTATGTTGAGGTATGTTATGTTACAGTTGAGTATTTTAGTATGTATCACTTGAAAATTCAAAATTCATGATTCATGGTAGATGAACAAAAGAAGGACCCATGGTGATTGCCTAATAGAACTAAGGATGCAAGTACGCTCCACAGTTTACAATGGCCCGACTTACAATGCTTTCACTTTGCAACGTGAACACAATAACACACAAAAATACACATTTAGCAGAAACTGTACTGTGAATTTTCCCCAAGCAAGTGATACATAGAAAAATAGTCACTATGTTTAGGTATGTGATGTTCTGTTAGTGATGAAACTATTTCAGTGTTAAATTATCATTACATTATATCATTTAGCAGACACCTTTATCCAGAGTGACATACAATTACTACAGTCTTCCAAGCAATTGTAGGTTAAGGGCCTTGCTCAGGGACCCAACTGTGGAATTTGAACCCTGGACTTTCTGATCCATAGTCCACTACATTAACTACTAAGCCAGCGCAGTTTTAATACATTATTAAATACATTGAAACGAAATATTCACTACTTACAGAATACGTTTTATGTTAATGATTTTGCCCATCTGTAGTGTAATGTAACTGTTTTAAGCAAGCTTAAAGTAGTGACCATGGTCATGTTGTGAAGAATTACCTGAAATTGAACTGCTATAGAGAAGGGCACTATATCTCCCCCAGAATACTGTGAGCATCAAATTCTTGTCAGAACGTGACCAGACCCTTTGTTTATTTACATTAAAACATCGAGCCTGTTGAATTCTTGTGTACTGCAAACAACTGTGGCCAAAATTGTTTTCTGGAATATGTGCGACAAAACATCCTGTTGTTTTCGACTGCTCAGGCACCAAGAACGTAGTGAAGTTAACTAATGTAGCTTAATGAGCATTGCCAAAAGCACAAAAGCACAGTCACAGCATCATTTTCTGTCAGTTCGAACGTCAGGGCCTGAGCAGAGACGAGAAAGGGTGTGATGGCTGTGGTTTATTTTATGGTAAGGCTGGAGTCCCATGAGAGGGCCAACAGTTTCCTGTTTTGATAGCTGGTCAGTTGCCAAGCCACAGAAATTTAGAGAAGTGCAGCAAAGGAAAAGCGAGCATGACATCACACAATGTGAGTAAAATAGGGGAAGGTTGTGACTAAGGCCAAAGAGCTTGACTTATCTCCTGTTAACTGCGTCAGTATCATTGACTGGATACATTAAGTCCTAAGAATGGAGTGTTGCCTGACTTGAGTCCATAAGTCACCATGTGAACAAACAAACAATGAACCAAAACATCATGACAATGACTTACACTTAGCTACCACTTTGTTAGGTCAAGTCCTCCTACCTTGTATCTACACTCTCACACTTGGTCCCGGGTTGCTGGGTGTGAGGGAGTAATGAGTGATTAATATCCTGCAATGTTTTTTTAGGCCCTGGTCCCACACCTCTTACCCCTATGAGAGAATATTGAGAAAATCTGAAACAACCCATCTTCATATGATGAACCATCAATGGTTGGGGTATATTCAGGCAGGGCAACACATGGCTTTTGGGGATTGCCTTGATTCCTTGGCTAGTCACCCAAAACGTCACACAGGGCCTGAAAGCCATGTTAATGACACTGGAATGGGAGAAAAAAAAAAAAAGCCAACTAACCACATTTAAATTGTGGACATTGTCATGGAGACCCCGCCAAAATGAAGCATGATTGACTGGATGTCATTTTAAAGAGGCATTTTTCCTGATAGCCTCCAGATGCAGTTCAGCTATAAACTGGCATGTCTTGCTGCTGTTTTGATGTTGTACATGATTTCTGTTTTTTTTTTTGGGGGGGGGGGGGGTTGTCTGTTTCTCAAAATTTGAAAAGTTTCATAAACATATTCCATGTCACTTTTGAGGCAAGTTAAATAAGTAAATAAGTCTAGCATTGGTGTTCATCATCTCTGCCTTAAGAGCAAACTAAATGGTATGGTACTTAAGGTTGATCATATAATATCTCATATATACATCTCATATCATTTATATTTTGTCAATGATTGGACATAAAGATTTTAAACTTTTCCTCTTTTTATGACCTTTAGCATATCTTGGCCTTTCTCAGGGTTTCCCTTACAGAAAAGTGGTTTCATGACCTTCTAAAACTTCTTCAGACTGTAGAAGGGTAATTTAACATTCCGATAAAAGTCCCAGACACTCCTTTGGTTCAAGCATAAGGGGAGGTCACACTAAATACATGCCAATGTACATTATATTCTATTAGGTCTATTTTGAGAAATTATTTATTGTAATTAAAAATAATTATTGTTTATACAGTGGTATATCTAATGTTGGCCCAAGACTTTTGCACAGTACTGCACTTTTTTTGTATATTTCATTTAGAAATAGCGCGTGCTTTCCTGTGAAGGTCATATTTATTTAGAAATAAATGAGAAACCTAAAATGCCATTGGTGTCATATGGGGAAGTAGCTTGTGTCATTTCTTTCTCCATGTTTATATCATGATTACTCTCTGTTCCCATTCATCTGCTAACCTATTGTGTCATTCAACTGGTGTGATATAAAAAATAATTTATTTTTATAACTTTGAATGGAACAGAGGCCAATAATTTGCTTTAAAAGACTTTTTTAAATATGTTAACACCACATACTAAACGTGGTAACACAGTTTGTCCACTCATCCAACATGTTGTACACAACATTGTCTTTGTTGATACTGCAGTTCACTTGTTCTGTACGCACAAGTCTTATGAAATGTTTGTACAGGTGTGCACTAGAAGGCACTGATGATGGTAAATGGGAGTTATTCTTGGTCGGTTTGGGGGGCTAATGCCACTGAATTCATCTGCAAAATCCATAACAGATTTATAGTGATCAATACGTTCCTAAAAAGATTATGCAATGTTATACGAATAAGCGGAAGTTGGATTGTCTTAATTGTTTTGTCTAACCAAAAAGCATATGGATTATAGTTTAAGTAAAATGGTCAATTAAATGAGAAATAGACCAAGTCAAAACGACCTGTATAAGATGAACTGCATTATTTTAAAAGGATCTGTATGCCTATAAGTGCCAGGTGTTAGTGATAAAACCTAGTCCCATCTGGATACTGAGCTGGTGTGGTCCAGCTGTGCATTGACTCACTTAGGGAGCCAAATGGGTCCAGTACGTGCATCATGGTAGGCTGTATCTATATCAAACTGAGATATACAATACATGCTGAGTAAACGCTTAACGAAGCTAAATTAGACAAAGCAGAGAAACATGTAATGCAAATTAGAATGTAAATAGAGCCAGGGTTTTCAATCTGTTTTAATTCTACTTTATTTAAAGAAAAGGGTTCAATCAAACTGCAAAAACAAAATATTTCTGAGGACCTCAGAAGAACAGGTTGATGTTCATCAGGCTGAGAAATAGGGTTTGGACTTCACCAATCACAACTACAGGGTGAGTCAAAAGCCACAGGAGATGTTACAAGCTGCGTCGTTGACTTTTCTCAAAGGCTGCCAAATCCATTCTTGGGATTTCTTCATCAGTAGAGGTCTTTGACGATCACTTGTCATCCACAGTCCTAAGTTTCTCTGAATTTGGCTATGAGAGATGTAACAGTGCTGTGTGAAATTGGCGTTCTTTCTGGGTGTTGGTTGTTGAAGCTTTGGCAGCTGTGTTTCTCCAGACTATGACGACCAACAAAAGTTGACATTTATGCGATGATAACTTTTGAACCACTGGAGATATTGCTAATCTGATTGTAGCAATCAATTTCTGAGACAATTCTGGTCGTCTTTGACACAGTACATGACCACCTTCCCATTGGACAAAAACTTGTCCTTGATCCAATATGGCAGCTTTCATGTTTTAGACATAGCCTTAAAGATATCTAAATATCCCAGCAAGTAATGGGTGGAGGGTGGGGGTTAGCTATGTTATTTTCCATTTAGTTTTTGACAAAAAAGATTGCCCTGTTACTTTTGAGTCACCCTGTATTGTTACCTTCCCAAAAAACCAACAAAGATCACTCCAAGAGCAAGGTGTTTAATATTCCATGAAGTCACAAATGAACCCAGGGTCACTTCTAAGCCCTAAAGCCATCTCAATTTGGCTAATGTTTAGGAGAACAACAAGCAACAACAGGTCTTATGGCAGTAACTATTCTCCAGGAATAACACTGCTGCACATCTGCATTTATTTAAAGATAATGACAAGCCGGGGGCACTGAAAAAACATTGCTGAAACCAAAACAGCATAAGAACCTCCATTTACCTCACTTGTTATATTTGTGAAACATGGTGGTGGTAGCAGCAGCATGGTTCGGGTCTGCCTGGGTCAGAATGGCTTTCCACCATTAATTAAAACAATGCATCTTAAAATAATATGGCTCATGCAGCAAGAAAACAACCCTTGGTACACGAGTAATCCTACCTAAAAATGATGTTGTGAATAATAATGTTGTGAAAAGTCCTTACTGTAATCCAATAAACAAACCAGAGGCTCTGTATGGACAATATTTCCCCCAAGCCAGTGTGCAAGACTGATCAGCAGAAATATTTATTTGTAGTTATTGCTGCCCAAAGCAGGCACTATTTCTGAAAGCAAATGTAATATTGGATCATTTAATAAGAATATAACAGTATAATAATGTTGTAGCATTTGTCATTGGGTCCTTCTGCTATTTAATTTACACTTGTGTAAAAGTCTAATGATGTTTTACGTAGAAATATAGAAGATTCTAAAGGGTTCACAAACTTTCATGCACCACTGTATCTGAGGCAATACTGTCAACATGCTAAGACAAGAGAAGGACCGCAATGCTAGAGGCTAAAATCTGTGTATTGAATTGTTTCATTATTTGTGATCCAAGTCTGAAAATCCTCCTGGAGTCTGAGGCTTGTGAACAGCTATTAATTTTCATGTTTAAGCCTAAAGCGATCTTAAATTAGATTTAAGATAAGTAACTGCGGTCTCCATTACATTCGCATATTCCACACAGAAATCATCATGGGCCTTATTGGGGGGTAATGATTGTACTATGATTACCCCTAAAAAAGGCTTTTTTTACTATGTACTATGATTACCCCCAAAAATGCATTTTATTTTTTACTATGTACTATGATTACCCCTAAAAAAGGCTTTTTTATACTATGTACTTAGTAAAAAATAAAATGCATTTTTGGGGGTAATCATAGTACATAGTAAAAAAAGCATTTTGGGGGGGTAATCATAGTACATAGTAAAAAAAGCATTTTGGGGGGGGTAATCATAGTACATAGTAAAAAAAGCATTTTTTGGGGGGGGTAATCATAGTACATAGTAAAAAAAGCCTTTTTTGGGGGTAATCATAGTACATAGTAAAAAAAGCATTTTTGGGGGGGTAATCATAGTACATAGTAAAAAAACATTTTTTGGGGTAATCATAGTAAAAAAGCCTTTTTGGGGGGTAATCATAGTAAAAAAGCCTTTTTGGGGGGTAATCATAGTACATAGTAAAAAAAAGCATTTTTTGGGGGGGGATCATAGTACATAGTAAAAAAAGCCTTTTTGGGGGTAATCATAGTACATAGTAAAAAAAGCCTTTTTGGGGGGTAATCATAGTACATAGTAAAAAAGCCTTTTTGGGGGGTAATCATAGTACATAGTAAAAAAAGCCTTTTTGGGGGTAATCATAGTACATAGTAAAAAAAGCATTTTTGGGGGAAGGATCATAGTACATAGTAAAAAAGCCTTTTTGGGGTAATCATAGTAAAAAGCCTTTTTGGGGTAATCATAGTACATAGTAAAAAAGCCTTTTTTAGAGGTTATCATAGTACATAGTAAAAAGCCTTTTTGGGGGTAATCATAGTACATAGTAAAAAAAGCCTTTTTGGGGGTAATCATAGTACATAGTAAAAA
>JAVSBV010114012.1:0-20833 GCA_033117975.1 Parotocinclus spilosoma
ACTGTGCTTTTCTTTCAAAAATAAGGAAATTTCTAAGTGACCCCAAACTTTTGAACGGTAGTGTATATATATTGGGTTTAAAGTATTCAAAGATTGTCTCTCTCAACTGCTTGACTTGGGACCATGTCTTTTAGCGTGCAATTGGTGACAGTGTTTATCAGTCTTGCCAGCTGTTGCTTTTCTTGTATGGCAATTTGTCATGGACAGCTGACTCCTGAAGTTTGTCAGAATCTTCATATTCTGCATGGTGGTTAGTTCGCAGATGCTGAAATCTGTTAAGTTTGTCAAGTTGTCAATGAGCTGTTACGCCGTCTTTAATGGAAACTGATTTATAGATGCAACTCATTTTCAGTTTGTTGATTGCCATCTTTTGAGCAACATCCCTCTTTACAAACTAGCTAGTGATGATCAAATACGATGCAGATGGCAAAGCTGATGTTGTCTGTATTTTGACTCCTGGCACAGTTTGGTCACTCATTTTTAGCTTCAGTCATGTGCTTTTAGGTAAAATGCTAGTTTAAGTTGTGGTGCTAGCATGCTGCATGCACAGCTGTCTGTCCTACCTGGCTATGTGATGCAGTGAATAAGTGGTTTTGGACTGTTTTTTTGCAAAGTGAATATCATACCTGGTAATGTCAGTTTGCACATTTGTTAAAACAGCAATTAAGATATTATAGTAGATGATACAAAAGTGCAGATTAACATAGAGAACGCTGATGAATGTAAATGCAATAGAACTGTGTAGGCCTGAGGTCCATGCATGACGTTGTAATTATTAACTAGTAGCACATGGTAATTAGATAATCATATACCAACCATTAGGACATGTTTTGGTAATAATTTAGGCATATAACCTACGATGGCTCACCCTAATGCATGTCTTTGCAATGCAGGGGAGAACTGGGGTACCTGGAGGGATCTCACACAGAACATGCAAACTATACTTATCGCAGCAGTAGGGGTGGGGGAAAAAATTCAAATTTTAGATGCATCGTGATTCGGACACGAACGAGTCTGAATCGATTAATAAATGTCAATAATCGATATTCGTTTAATATTCTTGTAGTATCTGTTTTCGCTTTCTTTGCGCCTTTTCTCCGTTGCACTTCTCTCAGTCTCGGTTTCGCATCAAAAAGTTTCTCTAGGCAATAGTATTAAGTATTAAATGCGTGTATAATTCAGAAATCATTGTTCCATGAATGATGGCCCAGACCCCCCAAATACAGGCCCAAATCATGAAACCACTGTGTGGGATTAGGTTCAAATCATGAAAGCACTGTGTGGGATTAGGTTCTTATGCTGAACTGCAGTCTAATACTGGGCAGCAGTATTAACCCTAGCAAGCAACCTTAATCTAGGCTTAGGGTTAGGGTTAGACATAAGATAAATATGAGAAAATACTGTAGTTGTGTAAAAGTTACCTTGGGTTCCTTTGTGGCCTTGCGGACTATTACATGCTTTGCTCTTAGATGCATAATGCATGTCACACAATTCAGTCTCCAATCATGCCTGATTGTTATCCCAGTGAGTGACAATGTCTGACTGTTTCACCATAATTAAAGTGCAGTATATGCTAAGTGCAATAATGATATGCTATTTCTGATCTGCAATTTGTGTGTAGTATATATAGTCATTTAAAGATAAAGCCGTAGATAATAGTTATGCATACATATGGATATACATACACTCACTCTGGTGTATATGTAGATACATTAATATAACACTATGTATCTTTACATATACTGGTACTATATATTTCTTCTTATTATTTAAAATTATGTTTATATTTAAATTTTTCTAATTTTTGTTGCTGTAATCTGTAAATTTCCCTTTTGTGGGACTTGTATAGGATTATCTTAATTAACTGGTATTCATAATGGTTCACTTTTGCAATTCACTCACAGATATGCAATATGTGATGATTGTCTACAATAAATAAATGTTCAAGTATAATATATTTGTCTTTTTTATGTACTCAATGCTTGTGTTCTATTTGATGTTCATATTTTTGCAAAATTATAGGAACAAAATTATAGCAGCAATTATTTTAACACTTCATGTCAATTTATTTGCTCTTATTAGACTCTCTTGCTCTTGTCCTAATTTTGTAGAAAATGTGTGTGCAGGATGGTTAAAAGTTCTTAAGGAAGAAAGCTATACCACATGAAATGATGGACAGAAGAGATGGCAAGAGCATGGACAAAGTTAAATGCAGTGACACTGAGATATGATCATTCATCTCTGCTATTTTTTTGTTAAATCACTATTTATGAAACACCTCTGCACCTCTCACACATGTAAAACAAACAACAGGTACCTGCAGCACGCAGCCAGAAGAAGCCATACAATGTGTTCATTATTCATTAACATTAATTAGATCAAAAAGATTCTTAAAATTTTGAGGGGAGAGGAAACTGATAAAACTTTGGTTAAAAACTGGTATATTCTGTCTGTCAAATGCATATGTCTGATACGGTAAATAAGCATGACAAAAAGCTAGGTTTTTACTTTAAATACTTGTTACAATAAGGCTACAGGCTTTTTTTTGTCCTGACATAGTTCTGAAAAATGAAATTAATAAAAAGTATTTACCAGTATAGCTTTAATTATGAGTATTGTTATTAGAACCCACACTGAAATAAAATGATGTATAGGATCAGATATATATATATATATATTATAGTCTTCATAGCTATGCTCTTGTATTATTATCATATCAAAATCAACAAACCTTTGAATATTTCAGTAATTTTAAAATGTAAATATCCTGCAGGAATTGATTATGAGCAAAGAAATGCCCACTCTGGGTTCCGTGTATTTGCAGGACTGTGGTCGGCATATTCACTAAGAAGTGTGTTAATGAAAATTTGACTTGATGTAGGTCAGCCTTTTTGATATTTACACTCAGCTTCAGAATTATTGGTACCCTTGGTAAAGATCAGTATAAAGGTTATGATAAATTGTCTTTGTGAAGAATCACCTTAATCTGACAGTGAATAATACTCATCTTCCACCTCCTCCCATTAGGGGACACCACAACGGATCTGGCTAGCATATGGTCTGCACAGGTTTTATGTCAGATGCCCTTTCTTCAACAAACTTCACTTTTTATTTGGGATTGGATAGCACTGATTATAGCGCCTATGCATTCACATTTAGAAACTTGAAAAAGAACAATTTGTCTATGAAAATGTCTTTTGCCTTTCGGAGGAAACCAGAGAGAACCCACGTGGACCTGGAGAGGACATGTCAACTTCACATAGATGTAGTTTGAGCAGGGAATTGAACAAGGGATTTCTGGATCTGTGGGGCGATAGAGCTAATTACTAACCACATATCATGGTGTCAACCTACATTAGGCATTTAATAGAAATGAATTTAATTGAATTAATTTTAGGAATGTCCTAATAAATCATTTTTTGACAAGTTTGTGACATTTAGAGGAGCCACAAGAAATGCCTATGGCCAAACTCTTAACTATAGCATGTTCTCATTTATGTTTTTTAATTTTAATGTGCACATGAATAAAAGTAATACTCAGTCAATCACTAGGTTTTAAGTATATCTAATAAACAACGTACAGCAGTACCTACTGGCCTTTATTACAGTTACACAACCAGTGCTCATGCTTGATTTCCTGCTATAATGGATTCTAATTATGACAGGAAGGTGCTGTTGCAGTGTAATCTTCCCACCATAGAGACTCCAGCAAAGATGGTGAATGGTCATGCCAAGCTTGATCCATTTCTCCATGCTGCTTCTCTTTTGTTGTAGAAGTCCATATTCCACTGGTGGAAAGAAGCCTTGCACTCATTGAAGAAAGATGGAAAAGTTGGACAGGCCAAATTTGGAGAGTGGTGAAGGTTTTTTGTTCTTTTGAAGGCCTTGCCAATCTTTGTATTATATGTAAAATATCAGCTTGGCTGCTTCTGCCAAGAAGCTGCGACTGAGACATGGTTTTCTCTTTTCACATGGCAGTGACCGAAAAAAAACCATGCATCTACAGCCAAACACAAAATCCAAAAAAGAGGAATCCTAGAGGATGTGAGAGATTCTGATTTAGGGAGTGTCTCGTATTTGTTGCTTTTTAATCTCCAGTGAAAATAAATGAGTGATAATAATTATGAAATGTGTGTTTTTTGTGATACACTTTTATAAGTACTTTTTTAAGCATATATTTACTTCAGTTAAAGGTTGTTTATTTTATATTTAAGTGTCAATCACAAAGACTTTTTCTTAACATATTAAACTCATCTTTACCAAGGGTAGCAGTAATTTTGCAGCTGACTGTAAATATCAGGTACTTGAAGTTGGCAGCTCCTTTAACAGCACACTTGTAAAGTGGGAATGGTCTGTCTGCTCTCTCCTAAAGTCAACAACCAATTAATTGGTTTTCTGAACATTTGGGGAGAGAGAGAGAGAAAAAGGTGTAGTCTGTGCACCAGGCAGTAAGAAGGTCAGCTTCTTCACTGTGAGCTGATTCATCTTGATTGGATGACAGCAATGTCCTTAGAGAACCTCATGACGGTGTTCTGCTGTCCATCACCTCACTGTAGTATCTGAAGAGAGTGTGTGTGAATAAGCTGAGCACAGGGACTTGTAGGGACTTTCATTTGTCCTTCTGTGCATTGCAGCATTAAATAATCCCCAAATCCAAGCCAGAATTACACTATGTTTGAATGATAGTGTGAATTGACATATGCTTACTTTTGGTAATATGCAACTGCTTTTTTAACATTAATGTTTTCAACTACATAGCTGAAGTATTTGAGACAATGAGTTTGGCAGGATGTATTTCAGTTTACAATAGATGGAAGTTGCACAGACATGTATGGACACACTAACACTGAGCAAACACACGACCTTGAGTATCTGATTGTGTGTGTGTGTGTGTGTGTGTGTGTGTGTGTATGTAAACTGTACTTAAGGCATCTTACAATGATTTATGTTGATCACTGTAGGTTCCTGGTTTGAGGAGAATCAACATATTGCAGGGAGTGAAATAGTGCAATGCAATATTTGGCAATTAATCTAAGGTTGAGATGAAGGTACTCTGGCCCTACTGCTGCTTATGACAGCATTAATGAAGGAATGTACTATAACTGTAACGCTAACGTAAGAATTCGGAACGTGCAGCGTGCAGAAACAAAAACTGGCGTTTATTTAGAGAGGCAACTGGTAAACAGTCCAGGGTCAAACACAAAAAGGCAATTGGAGAATGGCAGACAGATCCAAAAGGGCAAGACGGAATCGGGAACAGAGAAGCAGAAAACAAGCGATAATCCAACATACCACTGAGCACTTAGTAACGAGGTAAGAGGCCACGAGACTTAGCAGGCAAGTGTGGTGCAGGGAGTGAATATATGTGCGCAAACTAATGAGGAATAGGGGTGTGTGTGTGATCAGAAGGACGGTAATAGAGGGCATGAGATGGGCCGGGCGTGATCGCCTGAGCAGTCCGTATGCGTGACAATATTTTTTTTTATATTTTAATAAGTTAATTCAGACCTAACATTTCAAGTTATTCAGATTTCTATCTAAGCTCAGTGATGACAGAACTGGAATGTAAATATTTTTAACTGAAATGAATTAGGTTAAAAAATCAAAATGATTGATTTCAACCAGTGATTATGATCATAGCTTGGTACATGAATGAAAGTATATGAGGAGCAAGAGTGGGAAGAGGATCTTCAGTTTGTCAACATTTGCTTCAGAAATTCTTGAAATATTTCAAACAAATGTTCCATAAAGAAAGAATAGAAGGGATGGAATTTTTTCCTCTATAGTACATAATATCAGTAAACAATTAAATGAATTTGGAGGAATTTCAGTCCATAGGCAAGGGTTCAAGTTTAAACTGAATGCCCAAGATGTCCGATCCCTCAGAAGGAACTGTTATTTATCAGTAACTTTTGATAAGCACTACAATAGTGTTACCATTGACATTTACCACCTAAAACATTCATATGCAAAAAAAGCCTTATGTTAACCCGGTCCAGAAGCATTGTCAACTTCTGTGGCGGCATCTAGGATGGCCCATCAAATAATCAAAAGAATCAGTATTCCAGATCTTTTTAGGAGGAAAGTGACTTGTGCGCTTCAGACTGAAGACAAAAACCATCCAGACTGTTAATATGCAGAAAGGTAACCTGAGATTTCTGAGCAATGTTTGCTGCCTTCAAGAATTAATTATGTTTAACAGGACAATGTAATACAAGACAAATCAGAAAAAAATGATTGAAATATTTGCTTTTTATTTGCCTTTTGTGGACAGTGCTTTTGTACCAAATCAAGATAAAAATAATTTCGTTTTTGTTACCACATTACTAGACCTAAATTGTCCCACCCCAACTTTTTTTTTGTAACAAAGGAATTGGTTTATTAACAAATTTAATGAAGCTGACCAGACAAAAGATTAAATGTATTGGGTTCTGCAATTGAATAAAAGTCATTACAGTCTTTCATTTGATAATGTCTTACCCAATACATTATTTAGTTATAAAAGTAATGTCTTGTCAATTAATAAAAAAGTGATTAGCTGTTTGATGCCTGTTTGTGATGTATTTGCTTTCTTTCAGAATGAGCAATTGGTAGGGTGGGTTACTAATGCATTTTCACCCAATTACAAATGTTCTTATTTAGTAGTTACTCCATATAAGATTCATGTAGAAAGTGTGAGTATGGAGTGATTTTTCAGACAAAACAAAATAATGTGGTTATTTACATTAAATTAAATTAAACTTAACATAAATTAAATTAAATTAAACCTTTTAATTAATTGCAGCCTTTTTGAGCATAACGGGTACACTATTTTCCTTAATTAGGATTGCCAAATTTTCAAGTGTAACAGTTTATTATTAAGCATATTCAGTCTCTTTAAATAAAGTATATATGCACTGTAAGGAGGGCAGCAGCTTTACTAGCATGCCTTAATGTGCTCATTGAGCAGATCTGTGTAAGGGGGCATGCATCAGCCGACCTATTCATGCTTTACTACTAAGGGCTTCTAAAAATACAAAGCTAGATCATAGAACCACGAAGACTCCAATTGTGGATGATGCTCAATTTACCAAAGAGCAGGTTTCTCTGGCACATGCTGGATAGCTGCACTGGTGCGAAGGAAGCTTGCTGTATTCAGACTGAAATGCTAACAATGGGATAAAGAATAAGTGTGAAGCTGAGCTATGACATATTGCCCCATCTAATTACTATTGACAAAAATTATTGAATCTCCTCACCTTTGGAATGTTCAGGAGCGTTTATACTCATAGAAAATGAACAAATCCCAGAAATAACACGAATATTGTTTTGTTTAGCATTATTGTTTTGTGCAGCATAACTCAAACTCAAGTCAAATTACATAAAATTATCTTAATTATTGGGATTTATGATGGGATCACTTAATGTTGAGGGGAAACAAATTGGAACATTGTTGCTAGTTAAAACAAGGCTGCTCCTTAATGTGACTAAAACAAATGCGATGGTGGTGGACTATAGGAGGAAGAGAACCATGCCCAAGCCTATAATCACTGGGGGTGAGAAGTTGAGCTTGTTGATTTCAAGCTCTCGGTGCCTTACTGGACAACAAACTGGACTGGAAGGCCAGTACTGAAGCTGTGTACAGGAAAGGGATGAGCAGACTCTACTTCTTGAGGAAGCTCAGGTCCTTTAATGTGTGTAACAAGATGTTGGAGATCTTCTTCTGTTGTTGCTGGTGCCATCTTCTTTGTGTTTGTCTGTTGGGGAAGCTGCATCATGAGGGGAGATGCAAAAAAGCCCAGCAAACTGTTCAGGCTTGTTCTGTCCTGGGCTGTTCACTGGACAGTTTTGAGGTAACAGTAGCAGGGAGGACACTCAACAAACACTTTAAAAGACAACTCATCTCACCCTCTCCATGACCTGCTGGTTGGACAGCGGAGCACTTTCAGCAATAGACTAATTCAGCTTCTCTGCAACAAGGAACGGTACACGAGATAGTTTATGCCTACAATCATGTCATTGTACAACTTTCCTATATGTATATTTATTATTTACACATCTGCACACTCTGTTAATATATATATATATATATATATATATATATTTATATATATATATATGCTTCCTTTACTGTATTATACTGTTATGTCCTGTTTTTTACTATGCTGCTGTGATACTTGAATTTCCCTCTGGGCTGGGATGAATAAATCCATCCATCCAGCAATTTGTATTGAACTTAAAGGAACAATCATGAATTGTGGATGATTGGAAGAAAGTGATATTCAGCTGTGAATTATATTATTTACAGGAATTAATTCAGGAATGTTTTTAACTGCTGACTGAATGAGTGTTGATTACCTCTAGCTATATGTAGAGTGGTTGTCTTATAAGTGAGATGATTCAATGCATTTTTTTTACCAATGCATAACAGATAAAGCACAAATGACGAATGCTGCAGTGGCTATGTCCATCTGCTTCTCAACATACCTGTCATTTCAGAAGAACTGTATACCGTGTCTCATTCGCATTCAGGAATGTTTAGCAAGAGCCCTAATTAACTGCTGTCATGTGAATGAAGTGGGAGTAAATGTTACTGTCAAGTCCATCAACAATGAATGTGTCAGGATTTGTGCACACTCCTATTACTAAATGAAATGCCTAGCAATTTTAGTGTCAGGTTTTTAAAATAATTTTAGCCTTCTGAAACTTTTTTTGCTTTGTAGAATATATTTGCATTCCTCTAATAGAAGTACACAGTTGCCATTCACATTTGAATGTGCTTTCTTAATGTTAAGGACATTATATAATATGTCTGCCCATATGCAGTAAATTTGTATTGTTCACTTGTGAGTCTACTTCCTGGTAAGATTGAGGAGGATTTGCTGGGTTTCGCTCCCTCTGACACTGTACACAGCTGGAGCTCTCTTCTACTGTTGTGAAGTACAGTGCACCCACTCCGCAAAATGCACACAAGGAACAATTTACACTTAGGCTTTCATAAGATATTAAACCACAGTGAAATGAAATGGCAATTATTTAACAAAATGTATTTAGATTGCTTGAACTGGATTACAGCATTGTAAGTGTGAATGAGACATAATTAGCTAAACCTTCAGACATTCAGAGCTGTGACATCTATTTTCTCTTCACAGAGTGAATCTGAGGAGGTTTTAGCTTTTACCGTGGATGACAACTTTTTTTATGACAATACCTTTCACAGAAACACATTGTGTCCAACACAGCAACACTTCATCATGAACTGCAGTTGGTCAAAATGTAACTACTGTATTATATACTTCTTCTGTACTTACCAACTAAAAGTGTAAATAAGTGAGCAGCATTACACTTTTTACAGTGCGTGATTAGCATTGTGCTGAGCATCTACTAAACTGTGCCAGATTGGTCCTTCTTTTTAAAGACTGTTCCCAACAACTGCTCACCCTATAAACGGTAGTAAAGGCAGTTTGATAGTGTGGTGCAATCTAATCAGCATGTTACCAGAGGGCATTTGTACATACGCACACATGCACACAAACAAATCTGTACGCATAAACAGTCCAAACTTTTACACCAGCATGAGTACTACAGCAGCATCACTTTTGTTTATGTGAGAAACTGTGTCTGTCACTTTTTGGGTGACCCACTGAGTGCACTCTTGAAAGAGCAATTAGGTTCATGCTGTTACAGGCTGCATCAAACAGTGCTTTATTCACAAGAACAAAGCGCTTTAACATTGTTTTTGTTGCTGTTTTTTATTTGTAATTATTTGAAAACCAGATTAAAAGCCTTTTGTTTCAGTCCCCAACTAAACTGTGACACTTTGTTCATGGGTTTAATGTTAATGACATTTTAAGACAATTTAAAACTGTTTTTTAAGCAGTAAGTGTTATTTCACGCTGTGTTCTGCATCATTTGTTTTGCCCCCATTTAATATTCAGGTGTGCCAGAAATTCAAGTAAGGCACCTCAAGAATAACTGTTCATTTATCCTTCGAAAACATTAAGATTGTCTGCATATTTCAGCTGTCTGTTCTGTCTGTGGCCATGCATTTTTAATGCCCTTTCCCACCATCTCACATTTAATTGGTGGGTAAAAGCTAGAAGGGAATGAGACCTTTTCAGGATAGACAGTAACCCTGTTTCACAGTTTGAAATCAAACATGTTTGTGGAAATATGACTGGGATGAATGTGTGTGGTACTTTGCAGTGGTTTACATTTGTGTATGTACATGTAGTGGGTTAGTACCTTTTCTTTGCTATGCTTGTGACGACCAAATTTCTTTACAATTATGGGAAAAACTTGGTATTTCTTTTGTGAGGACCTCACTGCTTTAATTGTTTTTTTATTTGAAAAACTAAGAGACTAGACACTTTGATTGGGTCACTGCGTTTAAGGTTATGTAGGTGTAGGTGTAGCATAAATTTGCTGCAGTCATGTGTCATTGTCATTCAGTTAATGTCAATGCAAACATGTGTGTTAACACTTACAGGCTAAACTATTGGCATCCCTACAGGTGAAGTTAGCTGGTATTTGACAGGTGGGCAACCTCATTTCTTACTGTTAACATTTGTGCCGTAACCACTACCTTTCAGTTAGAGTAACTCCAGCTAAATAGATGTAGAGTTAGATAAAAAAAAGGGAAACCTCGTTCTTTCCTTGAATTCTAACTTTTAAGTTTAAGTTTTTGTTTTAGTGTCATATCTGAAAAGTTGTTTTTTTTAAATAAATACCTATAACACGTATCATATGAAGCCAAATTGTTCAATGTATTAACAATTCTACTATTTTCTTTTATTTTAATTGATTGTAAAATATATCTTCACTTAGAGTTAACTACAGAGCAATCCCAGTAAAAGTTAAAAGGGGTATACCCCTTTTCCACCTGCACATTCACAAGCAGGTGCATGTATGTGGTTGTGCTTCTTTAGTGGAGCAGCAACAGTCTTTCCTAGATACTATTTAGATGTATATGCATGTGTATTTACGTGAGCAATGCGAAGCATGCAGCATGTATTTTTACGTTATTCCTATTGGTTTTACAATTTTATTTTCATGTCTACTTTCACCTGATATTGAGGAATAGTTCATAGCATTCTCTTGTATGCACTAGGCGCACACTATTCTCAGGAAGAACGTTCTTACTAGTAACTATGCACGAAATTAGCACATATTGCAGTTAAAAACATCTGCTCCCTTTTTTCCATGTTTAACGTCTTCCATTTGCCACATGATTTTTTCATCTAATTATTTTTCTGCGAGCCGTATGTTGTTTTTGAGGATGATCTTTCTGACTCAGGGCCATTATCTCCTGTAGGGGTCACTGTTGCATTGTTGATTGGAGCCAAGTGCTTTTTTGCAGTGCTTTCCACTGCATAGAATGACCCACACTTATGTGAGACATACAAGAAATGTCAGTGTTCACCACAATAACTGGGCCTTAAACCCTTTTCTTGTATGCACAGTAATGGTTTTAAAGGTTTACACAATGTCTTTTTGATTAGCTTTGGAATTTTATGTCAAGGCAGTGACCTCTGTTTCCAGGGATCTACACTAGTATTTACAATTTTGGAACTGCAAGTTACAATTACGTTTTTATACACATATGAGTGCACAGTGCCATTTCTGCAGCCAAATGCCCAGTGCCCTAATGGCAATAAGGGCTAATTGCTTATTATATAACCCTTTGTTATTGTGTTAGCTGAACCCTTGTCATTTATTAAGTAAACAAGATTGTTTTCTGCTTGAAGGTATATGTTGCATTTCTAAAGTGTAATTATAGGTTTGAATTGCAAAAAACACCTCTCTTTTTGTCATGAAACATGAGTTCCACATCTGCAAAAGAAAAGACAATTGTATTAAATGTATTGACTGTTTTTTCTGGTACCTTTTGTTACCTAAAATGTTAGTTCCTTCAGAAACAATGTACGGTAGTGGTATGTGTATATGTAGTGCATTCCTTAAAACCTTCCTTGGACATTTTGGTCCATACTGACATAATATATGATGACATGATGATAGCATCATATTGATATCACATTTGTCAGCTGCGCACTCATGATGTGGATCTCCCATTCTATTGACTTAAGATATGGGGACTGTGGAGGCCATTTGAGTACAGTTAACTCATTGTCATGTTAAAAAAATAAGGTGCATTTAAAGGTGATGAAAGCTGGCTGTCAAGGATAGGACATAATGGGCGCAGTGACAACACATTTCCTTATGCTTGGACGTGTGTAGTGAAGGTGTTTGGATGGAGGACACTGAAACTCTATGAGTTGCTTGTGCTTATCAATCCTCTCTACTGGTGGTCTGTAATAACAAGTAAGTGGGTGTGTCTGCTGGTGTCTGTTGCCCATTGCCCCCTAGTGTACAGCCCTAGGGCATGACGTTTTACCAGTATTGGTATGGAGTAGCTTTGGCTTATCAAGATGACCGATTATCCATAGCAGGTGTTGGATTAGATTTTAAAGTGAATTCTGTTGGATGGTAGATCTCTTAAAGCAGGGCCATTAATCACTGCCATAAGGTGAGTAACCAGGTGCTTATGTCGCTTCTCCAGCACATGAATCATGCCATTACTCTCTTAATACATATGCAGAGAAATTAATTAGATCATCACATATCTGCTTAAGTAAATGGCCTTAATACAGCTGAATTGGCAGAACAGTCACATGCAGAAACCCTGCATTGAATAGTACCAAGAGAGTATATTATCATAAACCAGTTAATTGATCTTACTGCTTCACAATATAAGCAATTTTTAATGCTCGCAATGTTAAATAGATAGATTTCAAATACAACACTTTATTAGGAACAAATTGTAGTACTGGGTTGGATCTGCTTTTGCTTTCTGAACTGCCTTAATTATTTGTGGTATTATTGTTTTATGATGGAGATAAAAAAATATACATCAGCGACGTTGGTCCATACTGACATGCTAGCATCACACAAATCAAATTGATGTGCTTGTATGATGAAATTGCAATATTTGAACTGTGGTGGTGCAGTGTTTAATGTGCTGGACTACTGACCAGACGATCCAAAACTGAAGTCGTGTACAATGGCAATTTGTCACTAGTGGGTCCATTAACACAACGTTGCTTTAATTGCTGTAAAACTGGATTTAGTGTCCAATAAATAACAGTAATTACTTTAAACTTGATCTGGTTAACACTTTTTTAAGTCTACAGCTTAACCTGTTTAATGGTGATACTACATTTCGTCCCCCACCTAAAAGCATAATTAGTGCTCTATATAGCTGTGTAGATGACTACTTTGTATCTTTTTTATATATACGCTTCCCATAAAATGAAAGACTTTGATGAGGCTCTAAAAAGACTTTTACAAGACTAAAGTCTAACGCCCTGACACTTCTAAAGACAAGGCACAGAGTTTTAAGTCATAGTTTATGATTTTGACAACACTGGGGAACTTGGATGCTCACTAAATGTAAGACAGCAACTAGATTCCTTGTGTGATTAATCTATTTCAGATCAAGGCCAAATTTTATGGCTGAAAAGCCACATATGTTGTGTCTATCAATATGTTTAATTATCAGAAATTTTGTGAGAGTTAGTCCCCCGTTGCAGCATCTTTGCACTGCAAAAAATGTTGCACTGCTTTTGTTTTACATGGTTAAATGCAATAAAGAACATAATTCATACGAAATGTTTATTTATTGAACTTTTCTCTGTACAAACATATTGTATACTAGCACAAAGTACTGCAAAATAGAAGAGTAAGTTTAAAAAGCAGTACAAATGCAATGCTACCTGCGTTGAAAATTCTGTACTTATTACATTAAGAACCCTATAGGATGCACATTTATAGCAAAGGATGTCATTTTTCAAATCTTTTTTTAATCTATCAACTAAAATAAACAGTCCAAATACATGCATGTTAGGTTGATTGGTGTCTCGAACGTGGCCCTTAGTGTGTGACTGTCTTGGGTTGTTTCTTCACTTTCGCCAAGAGATACCTGGTTTCACTGGCCTGCGACCCGGTGTTGCTTAAGCGGAAGATAATGGATGGGTGGATGAATGGATATATGGAAACACAATTGATGTTATTGGACTGCCAAGATGAGATAACGACTAACTTTGAAACAACTGCCTTGTGTTACGAGCAGTGGTGGTGTTTTTAATAGGACCAAAGTATGCGGGATAAGCATATCCCAAGTCGTATAATAAGAATGGGGAAATAATATATAACAACTAAAAAGGGATGAAGAGCGTGAGACTCCTAATATAATGAAACCAAAGGATAAAGGGGCGTGAAGAGGTTGCGTCCCAATTGGGAGCAACGCGCGACCTAGTCACGAGAGGACGCCAAAGCGTCAGTTGGGGCAAAGGTGCATAAGGCACGGTTGGGATGTCTTTTTAATGGCGAGGCATGGAGGTAGTCCAAACGCCAGGGAGCGAAAGTGAGCTCTAAAGTGCATGCAATACTAAAAAAACTAAACCGGGATACGTCCTATAGAGTGCGTCTTTACCCGGTGGTTACTCTAGTCGGGGCACACCTCGAGCCAGCCGCCGACTACAGTCCGACTCAATAGAGCGCAAGAGCGCCGGACAGTGTACTTCTGACACAGAACCGAGTTGCTGCTGTAATGAATGGAAAAGGACGCCGCAGCGCCAGAGGGCGAGCGTGAGTGGGAGTGTTCTATTCAGAACAAACTCCCGGCTGAAGTGAGGCTAGGTAGGCGCCAACGACCGAAGAGCACAGGTAGGGCGCAAGGGCGCCGGTGGTCAGACACGCGAACCGAACGAAGATGGAATCCCCTCTGAATGATGATGACCTGGCCCTGAACAGCGCCAAAAAACACCCCTTTATAGACCTGGACATAATTACGATAGTGGATATTAAGCCGTCCCACCGATGGCTCTGTAATGGCGACCGGCGAGGACGGCCGAACGCACCGGGGGAAGGTAGGAACCCTAAGACCTTGACCTTCTTACATCAAAAAGAGGGTACACGAACGTGGCACAGCCCTAGCAAAACCCTTATGATTTTATTTAGAAAATGACAATTTGTCTGCAACTGTAAAGTCACTTGAAATTCATTTGTTATACCTGTCATTAGGCTTTGTTTACTCTGTGCCTATCCCTAGCCTAAATCCAACCTGAATTAAGCTATTAGTATTATGTGCTTGCATGTTTGTCTTGCCCACCCTTCTCTGCACTACATTATTCCAATAATTGGTCTTGATTCGTCAGTGCTTGGTGGATTTCAGTAGGGAGTTGGGATTAATTTGCTATTTTCACATGCAATTCTCTTCTGTGGAAGGCATGCCTTAGCGGTGTATGTTTGTTATTTGATTATTGCACTTTTCTTGGACAAATTTTATATCCCTAAGGATAGCACTGAAGTTTCGCTGGTTTATATGAAACAATGGCATAATGAGCAGCTAAGATAATAAAGCGTCATGTCACAGACGAAGGGAGAAGAGGGTGGTGTTGATTTCTAAAGCTCTGCCTATGCAAATTGCTCTTTATACTCTTAAGGAGCAGGTCTGTTTTGGCACTGCTGCATATAGAGAGGGAGAACGTAAGCTGGAGAGAGTCATGGTCTTGGTCCTGGATGAAGTGAGATTTTCTTCTGGATCAGAGGGATCAGGATCTTTCTTGATAATCCTTTTTTTCTGTCTTTCACCAATAAAATCCATACAGGGAAGTGTATACGAACTCATCAGTGAAAGAAATAATCAATGAATCAATTGTTGTACCATTTTATGATTGATTATGTTATGAATGGATCGATCACAACACACATTTCTATGCTTAGTGATTCTGGAATTTTGTGTGCTGTATTCTGGAAAATAAGTTACATGCCCAAACTGTGGCAGATTAAAAAAAAAAAAAAACTTTTCTCAAGCATTAAATGTGTGTTGTGAGCTGACATTATAATACTGAAGCAAGTCATTACAGAACAGCATGTTTGGCTAGTACAGCGGTCTAATACAATACCTTACTACTGTGGTGACCTTGGTTAGATTCCCAATGGAACCTTCTTGCCAGGTCGGGTATTACATGCAGATGCAAATGGCAGTGCTTGATACAGGGGGGAATGTGGCATTAAAAAAAAGTCACATTACAGAACAGTGAAGGACATGAAGTTATTAAATTGCATTTTTCAAACCCTGCTTATCCTGATCAGAGCAGCATGGAATTTCAAACGTATCACCAGAATTTACAAGGTTTATGTGAGCAGGTACCCTGACAGGGCACCAGGGCTGGTGAGGGGTCTTTTATGTGCCCTTATCTGACCTTTTCTTCCTTAGTCGTTGCGTCACAGGACTCCAAACAAAACAGCAGTGGTGAGCTAGTGTATTCCAAGCACACATTTGCTGTTAAATTGCAGCATTCATGACAAGCATTTTATAGCTCTTAAGCATAGTGTATCCTTCATATGAAGCTTGAAAAAACCATGGCAGCCACAAATAACACTATTAATTACTTGTAAATGCTTATTCTGAAATTAAACAGATGGGATACTTTCAAACAGTTGTTTGAATACATTGCTATTTTGACTAGGCATATGCATATACTGTATGTACAGTAGGAACCAGTAAATCACTAGTGCTTCTATGTTTCTTTTGTCTCAAATTTAATGCAATGAATTAAAATCAAAACATAACAAATTTGTTTGTTAAAGTTTTTTTTTTAGAATTATCTTTTTTTTTTGACTGTGTTCACCCAAGTTTGCATAAGTTTGTATATAATCTGATGATCCATGTTTCCCAGCATTATTTGAGTATTCAAAATATAGTTAAAATATTCAGTATTTTAACACAGTGCATTTTGGGTCATTGCATTTATAATAAAAAACGCATTAAAATAGAGAAAATGCAAAATAGAAACATTTTAGCCTCACTGTACATGTATTTACAGCTTTGGCGGTTATTATATACTGCTAAATAATTTCCCTCCCCAGCACTTTCATTTGGATATCTGAAGTTGCAAATTGCATTCAGCAATTACACCACAGTTATTACCTTCAGTCATAATCTTGTATGCCATATGGATATATGGTACAGATATAAAAAAAAAAAAAACAGGAAAGGACCATTGTCTGACACACGCTTGTTGTTAGAAGGAGTGTAATTCTGACTCATACTTGACAGTGTATAGTGCCTGTGCTAAATGATATGCATCTATGTGGAACATCTCCAACATCCAAACACCACAGCCACCTGCTCGCTGAAGCATGCAGGAAATTAGACCCCCGCCTTTTTCATTTCCCATTCTGCAATCTCTTCTCCTACAAACCAAATATGAGCTTTTATCTGACCAGTAACCTTTAGGATGCATCCCCTGTAGTTTCTACGTTACAGCACGAGCAGTCTCATAGAACAGCTATAATCTTGATTGTATATTTTATATAGGTAGACCCCATCTTTCAGCAAATGTCACATTTTCAGCCTTGCTGATTGAGTGTCCTGCAGTGAAGATGGTGCAAGCTGTCATATAAAATTAACTCAGGGGTAAGGATCATTCAGAGTGAAACTGTCATCTTCGTCTTTATTCTCTATGCAGTCCTAAGACAACACAGAAATCACAAATCTTAAGCCTCATCCTTTTATACCAGTATTACATGTGGTTTGTCCACTGAGCTCTTAGTAATTAAATCATATTGTATTTTTCCTGTACTTACTAAAGTACAAATCGACAAGAGAACAATAAAAGGGATTTGAAATTTTACGCAAAAACAACCAGACAAATAACCCCACTCTACAAAAAAAATTCTTTTTTAATATAACATGCCTCTGTTTAATACACATGCACATCATTGTGACGGTTACTGTGATTAAACTGCATTCTCACCGTGGAGGCCAAGTGATTGGGGAACATAATAACGTCTGGTTTGAACGAACCCTGACTGAATTATTTGCAGGGAAGAAGTGATAAAATTTTTAAATTGTGTTGTGCAGATTGAGTAACATGTTAGATGTAATACTGCATTTTGTGATGTGGCACTGTTCCTGATGAAGGTGTAGAGCAGGGTGACTGCTGCCAATGTTGAAATATAATCTGGTGTGTTTTTTATAGGATTACCACTTTAGCAGGAGTTTATGAAGTTATAAATTATGAAGTAACTGACAATTTCCATTTCATTTGCAAGTGCATCACTCACGTTATTTGGTAGTGGTCTCAAAACCTAGATTCTGTAAGTTTCATTTTGTTGAAAGAAAAATTATGACTTATGACTGGGTTTCCTCTCACATTCCAAAAACACGCTTTAGGTCATTTGGCATCTGTAAAGTGCCATTGTGTATGTGTGTACGCGTGTGTGTGTGCGCATGTGTGCGTGTGAGCGTGTGTGCATGTCTGCATATACAACTCCAATTCCAATTAAGTTGGGACGTTGTGTAAAAAAATAAATGACAACCCAATACGATTATTTGCAAATCCTTTTCCACCTATATTTGTTATGATATGTGTTAGGCAGGACCCAAGGATGCGGGAATGAAAAAACCCTACGAAGTATAATAAGAATGGGGAAATGAATGACGTAAAATAATAAGGACATAAACTAAAAAGAAAAGAACAAAAGGCTCTCCCAACACAGCGAACAAAAAAGGAAGGTTTGATACAGCTGTGATGCGTCTTGTATGGGAATGGCACCCACAGCTGGCGAACAGGCGTATAGGCTATGCGGGGCACCGAAGCGCAAGAGGACAACTGTGTCTAAGGCACGTAAAAGCGCCATGCTGGGGTGCACCTCAAATTAGGTACGCTGCCAGCCGGAGAGCACTCGTTCACAGCCTAGTGAGCGAGGGCGATGGGGAAATCCTGGAACTGTCCCTACAGACTTAAATACCTTCGAGGTTTCCCTCGTACGCATCCTTCGGTTCTAAATGCCCCCGGATGTTATCGTCTACCTATTAAAAGGAAACAATAAATATTCGCCAAGACAAAACCGTGTGTCGATTAGCTGAATTTATATATGTCCGAGCTACTGAATCGGAACGACGTGATACCGGACAGAACCGGGATCGCTACTTTTATAATGCCGATCCCAGGTGTCGGTCGTCACGTCATTAGCTGACTGGATTATAAAAGATCGCTCTGTAATGGCGGACGGGCAGCTCGGCGGCCCACAGTAGGTTCCCTAACAATATTCAGTTAAATACACTACAAAAACAAGATATTTGTTGTTCAAAAGGAAAAACTTTATTGTTTTTTGCATATAGTCACTTGATGAGTGCAACATATTCCAAAGACTGGGGCATGTTTACCACTGTGTTACATCACCTTTTCTTTAATGACACTTAATAAGTGTTTGGGAACTGAGGACACTAATTGCTGAAACTTTGTAGGAGGAATTATTTCTCTTTTTTACTTGATGTATAACTTTAGTTGTTCAGCATTCACAGGTCTCCGTTGTCATATTTTGCACTTAATGCACCACGATTGATTCTTGTGAGACACACTCACAGCTGAGTAAATCAAGAACCAGGTGCCACTCATGAATGACATTATGAGCAGATGGATCTAAACTAATTTACTGAAATGGAAGCAACAGAAACAAGATACAAGGAAATTATTCTGCATAGGCAAGGGGTCCACTAAGCTGAAATTTTGCAACACAGAGATGTTTCCAGATGGAGAAGTCTTGCCAAATTTGGTCTTCAAAGAAAGGTTGTGAGTAAAAAGTGACTAAGAATGAAATACAAAGCCAAGCTACTAACCTATGCACAAAAGCACAAAGGCTGGAGTGCAATACAATGGCAGCAGGCGCTGTGAACAGATGAAGCAATTTTTTCAGATTTTCAGCTCTAACAGGGGCATTTTGTCTCCTGAAAAGCCGGAGAGTGCCAAATGGATTCAAGTCTGCATTCAAAAATACATTCCCTGTAGGTTTGGGTGTGTATTTCTGAAGATGGAGTCTGTGATTTGGTCAAAATTATTAGCACCATCACAGCTAAAGTACATGTAGATTCTTATTTGTAATGTGGTTACTTTAGGGAAGCATCGTATTGTCTGAAATTCATTCTCCAGTATAACAACTCCCCTAAACATACGGCAAAAAGCAAGCAACAAGAACAAAGAGTCGTAAAGCAGATGGTACTGCCTCCACAGAGACCTGTTCTCAACATCATTAAGTCAGTCTGGGATCATATTAAGAGACAGAAGAAAGAGAAGATCAAAGTAGTCAGAATAACTGTGACAGGTTATAGTCAGGTTGTAGACTAGACTTTGAAAAACATACTGGCAAAAACTGCACACTGGTGACTCTAAGAGAATTTACTATTTTAAAAGGGCTATCACACCAAGTTCATTGGTTTAAGTTTCTTCTGTCATTCATGTTTATCCCACCTAGGACCACCACTGTCAGTAGGTGGATACCACTGTTGACCAGGACCACCCACAAGCCTTACCAATCAGTTGCTGTCTTTGTGTCATATACCACAATTTATATATAAGTTGCCAAAGTTGAAATGTAACAACATGATGGCTACTAAATTGATAAATCCTTTTTTTATCGCTATCTTGCTACAGAGAAAGAAATGGCGTCAGCATTACTTCCACAATCTTAAATTAGTGCTTGTAAATTAGTTATTTTGTTTCTGTTTCTCTTCTTAATTTTGAGCTTGTTTACATACTTGGAATTGATTAAGCCAGTAGAAATTTAGAGATAACTGATTCATGCTCATGCTTCAATTACAAAAAAAATCCTTTGAAAAGTGCATTTCTAATTTAACTGCAGACATTGTCCGGTTTTGTAATTCATTATATTGATTGATAAGTGGCAGTGGACTGGGTGATATTTGGTCTGAGGCGTGTGTGTGTGTGTGTGTGTGTGTGTGTGTGTGTGTGTGTGTGTGTGTGTGTGTGTGTGTGTGTGTGTGTGT
>JAVSBV010114021.1:0-20827 GCA_033117975.1 Parotocinclus spilosoma
TATATATATAAACATATTCTGACCTTGTTTATTTATCCTTGTCTTCAGTGTCCTACCTTAATGACTACCGTCCCGTTGCACTCACACCCATCATCATCAAGTGCTTTGAGAGACTTGTCATGAGGCACATCAAGACCCTGCTGCCTCCTTCATTAGATCCTCTGCAGTTTTCATACTGTCCAAACCGCTCAACAGATGATGCCATATCCACAGCCCTTCACTTTAATCAAGACTTTAATTCTTTAATTTTAATTTAATTCAGCAATTTTACACAATCATTCCTCAGCACCTAATCAGAAAGCTGAACCTACTGGGCCTGAACACTTCTCTCTGTAACTGTATCCTGGACTTCTTGACGGGGAGACCTCAGATCGGACGTAGCAGCTCCAGCACCACAACACTGAGCACTGGGGCCCCCCAGGGCTATGTGCTCAGTCCGTTGCTGTTCACCTTGTTGACTCACGACCGTGAAGCAATGCACAGCTCAAACCATATCATCAAGTTTGCAGGTGACACGACTGTGGTGGGTCTCATCAGCAAGAACGATGAGTCAGCACACAGAGAGGAAGTTCAACGATTAATGGACTGGTATAAAACCAACAACCTGTCTCTAAATGTAGACAAGACCAAGGAGATGGTTGTTGACTTCATAAGGACAAAGCAAGATCACTCTCCACTAAACATCGACGGCTCTGCTGTGGAGATCATCAAAAGCACCAAGTTCCTTGGAGTTCACCTGGCAGAGGATCTTACCTGGTCCCTCAACACCAGCACCATAACCAAGAAAGCCCAGCAACGTCTCTACTTCCTGTGCAGGTTTAGGAAAGCACATCTCCCACCTCACATCCTCCCATCTGTCTCACACACACACACACACACACACACACACACACACACCATCTTTCAGTTACACAAATAACTTAAAGACAATGTTTACAAATAACACCAACTATGGACAAAAGAATGCTGCTAACACATTGTTTACACTTTTTACATTGCACAAATGGACAAATCTGCACCTTATTGCTGCTCACACTACCAGTGGACTATTTGCACTGTTGCCTTGTATTAATTATTTATTGTTAAGTATAGTGTTTTGTTCATGCACTTATTGTTTTTTGTACTGTGTTGCACAGGCTGCACACATGCACTATATGTTCTGTAGTTTATTGTCCTATGTAGCACCTTGGTCCTGGAGGAACGTTGTTTTGTTTATACTGTATATACTGTACATCACTGTTTATTTATCCATACAACCACTTACACAAATGTCAGCCAATTGTCAGCTAAAAATTTCTAACTGAATGGTTGCAGGATAGATGCAGGTTTTAAATACCGTTCATAATGCAACTAGTCAATGTCTATAAGGCAACCCTGGTTAAAAAGTCAAAAGAAACTTTGCACTCATGCACCATTTTACCTTCTTTCTGTCATCAGCTTTTAATCTAGATGTCTGTGGGCAACAGCTGTTTATCCAAAGCATAGTGTAGCAGACTAAACTGTAAGATTAAGCAAATAAAATATTAATTTTTTCATGACATTACAGGACCACAATACTTCACTATAAGGTAAATGGGGTTTCCAATGTAGGGTCTTGAACCCATTTACCAAGGCAAAATTATGAAGCAAAACATGAGCTTCTGACAGGCATTGCCTTATTTAACACAATAAAGGCCACACTCTGAAGGCTTGTCCTAAGAGTCAAGTAATTGCCTGTCCAATTTTTTGCACCGATTAGCTTGAAGGATTAACTTAGAAAAATGGCCAGATTATTTAAAGTCTACATCATCAATAATTAACTTCATTGTGGAGGAGCCTGTGACTGAATAACTGAGTCATTTCCTATGATCATCAGAAAAAATAAGCAGGTCATAAATTAACACAGTCGCATTAAGATCATACTTTCAGAAACAAAAGTTGAGAAAGAGCATTTTAATAATAATTATCTAATATTTATTATAATTAACAATAATCTGTGTCACTGATTTCAAATGTGTTTAATATCCTAATTACATTAAAGTAATAAAGAAACTGCAAATACAACATTAAATATTATTGACACAAAAATGGTGACAGCCAAATGCTGAACTTGTCAGCAGGCAGCGTTCTGACAACATATGCATTATGTTTATTTTATTTAGTATTTGTTTAGTAGTCTCATGAGTTCTCCTATATTCTAAAAGTGTAACGCCGGGGTGAAGGAGCGGAGACAAACGCAGAAATGCAGTGTCAGCAGGAGTTTATTTACAAAACAGAGGTAGAAACAAGGTAGTCCAGGTAAATGAGAATTTTACCAAAACATAGTAGGCAAACTAGGCGATAGACGTCCCAAGGAGAAAATAAGGAAACATAAAACACAACAGAACAACCAAATGCACGCTCTGGGGCATGAACACAAAATAAACAGTTTAAAGCTTCGCGCCCATACGACGCTAAGAGTGAGTCTATATACGGGCGCTAAAGCAGTCCCAGGTATATGCAATGAGCGTGTGGCGCGGCTTCGTTAACTGACGCAGCACCCCCAAAGGACCCATTACGGGCGAAGGGGGCCCAGACCTAACGGGTCCAGGTGTAGGCATGGAGCCAAGGGTCCAGAGGGACGGCCTGGGAGCCAAGTTTCCAGGGGGATGGCCTGGGAGCCAAGGGTCCAGGGGGTTGGCCTGGGAGCCGAGGGTCCAGGGGGGAGGCGATGGTCCAGGGGGTCGGCCTGGGAGCCAAAGATTCAAGGGGTCAGCCTGGGAGCCGAGGGTCCAGGGGGTCCGAAAAGGGCGGGTGAGACCAAAAACCCAAAACCAGACAATGAACAGAAAACCCACCTGCAAGGAAACTAAAACAGCTCCTACCGACCGAGCGCGAAATCAGCCTTTGACAGGCGACGAGCGAAAACAGCCTCCAATGGGCGACGAGCGAAAACAGCTTCCAACGGGCGTGGAGCGAAAACGGCCTCCAACGGGCGACGAGCGAAAACAGCCTCCAACGGGCGACGAGCGAAAACAGCTTCCAACGGGCGACGAGTGAAAACAGCCTCCAACGGGCGACGAGCGAAAACAGCCTCCAACGGGCGACGAGCGAAAACAACCTCCAACGGGCGACGAGCGAAAACAGCCTCCAAAGGGCGACGAGCAAAAACAGCCTCTAACGGGCGACGGACATGGACCTGGATGGCCTCTAATACCCAAGAGACATTGACATGGACGGCCTTTAATAGCCGGGGGGACAAGGACATGGACGGCCTCTAATACCCGAGAGACATGGACATGGACGGCCTTTAATAGCCGGGGGAACAAGGACATGGACGGCCTCTAATAGCCAAGAGACATGGACATGGACGGCCTTTAATAGCCGAGAGACATGGACATGGACGGCCTCTAATAGTCGGGGGGACAGGGACATGGACGGCCTCTAATAGCCGAAAAAGCCGGATAACTAGGCATGGCGAAAAAGCCGGAAAACTAGGCGTGCCGAAAAAGCCGGAACACTAGGCGTGGTGAAAAAACGCCGGAAAACTAGGAGTGGCGAAAAAGCCGGAAAACTAGGCATGGCGAGAGCCAAATAAGCTAGACATGGCGAGAGATCTGAAAAACGGCAACTCAAAAGGGAAAAATTAAAAAATAAACGTAACAGAGAACTCAACTAGCGGGCGAGGGGAAAGAAAAAAAAACTAACGAGAACAATGGCGCCCATCAGCGGCTGGAATGCGTGGGTCAGTGTGGACTGCAAACGCTGTCTCCTTCGGCGTGAAGCTTTTTGTAACGCCGGGGTGAAGGAGCAGCGGAGACAAACGCGGAATGCAGTGTCGGCAGGAGTTTATTTCTAAAGCAGAGGTAGAAACAAGGTAGTCCAGGTAAATGAGAATGTAACCAAAACATAGTAGGCAAACTAGGCGATAGACGTCTCAAGGAGAAAATAAGGAAACATAAAACACAACAGAACAACCAAAAGCACACTCTGGGGCGTGAACACAAAATAAACAGTTTAAATCTTCGCGCCCATATGACACTAGGAGCGAGTCTATATACGGGCACTAAAGCAGTACCTGGTGTATGCAATGAGCCTGTGGGCGTGACAAAAAGTGATTTTGGTAGTATGTAGAATCTAACTACATAGCTAAGGCTCTCTGAAATGATGAATCAGGTAAAATGTGATTTGTGGCATTAAAATAATTATTGAAATTGAAATACAAGTTTTAATTTTTTAACATATTTTAACCCTAAATGTACAGTTGTTTACAAAGGACTATTTACGTGTATCCTTAAGAACAAGTATTCTCACCGATCGCTTTATTAGGTACACTTCCTTGTTTTTTTTAACTCATTTTCCATTTAACCATTCCATTTATCATTTAAGATCACTTTGCAGTTCTACAATTACAGTATTCCTGAGCCCATGACGTAATATCCGTTATAGAATGGTGGCGGTTTTTAATGCAGTGCCACCTGAGGGAATGAAGGTCACAGGCATTCAGTGTTGGTTTTCGGCCGTGTAGCTTACTGCAGAGATTTCTCCATTGTGTCAGACGGGGGCCCCAGTTTGTGTCACAAGTCAACATGGATGGATGGATGGATGGATGGATGGACGGACGAACGGACGGATGGATGGATGCTTTATTGATCCCGAAGGAAATTTAAGCATCCAGTTGCAGGTACACAATACAGTATAACAATACACAGTATTATTATACAAACACACAGTAATTACAATAAGGCATAGCAAGGAAAATTTACTACTAGAATAATTAAAAATTAAGTTAGCAGTTAAAGATATATAAAGATAAACAAAACTCAACTGGGAGATGTGCAATAGTAAGAATGTGCAATACCAATATAATCTGCTAACATATGTGCAAAAATGAGAAGAGTAAAGGGAAAAGAAAAAAGAAAAGAAAAGTGCCAGTGGCAGCTGAAAAATTATACAAAATCAAATCAAATAAGATTAAACTAAATGAGACAATGTTGTGCATAATATTATGATAAAATGTTTTGAGAGTCATGGAAGAGTTCCAATGCACATAAGTAGATGTCAAATGTCCAATGATTGAAATAACACAAGAGTCTTAGTTCTCCTTTGTCTCCTTCCGGACCCACTGGGAAGAGTTAAAGAACCTGATGGCTCTCGGGATAAAAGATCTCTTGAGTCTTTCTGTAGAACAGCTCTGTGACAGTAACCTGCCACTGAACGTACTCTTTTTGTAATTGATGATTTTGTGAAGTAAGTGGCGCTTGCCATCCATAATGGCCAGCAGTTTCCTCAGTGTCCTTTTCTCTGCCACCCTTAACCACAGAGTCCAATTCCACACCCACAACTGACCCTGCACGCCTGACCAGTTTATCCAGTCTCCCTTCATCTTTCTTTTTCATACTTCCACCCCAACATACCACAGCATAGAAAAGACAACTGGACACCACACTGGACACCACCCTTTCTGTACACAGCATCTGTATTGGCTGACCAGTCCAACCTATCATCCAGGTGTAGACCAAGATACCTGTAGGCCTTTACCATCTCCACATCCACTCCCCTAATAGAGACTGGCTGTGTGAGAGGTCTAGACCTGCGAAAGTCCACCACCATCTCTTTGGTCTTGGGTGTATTCAGCAGCAGGTTGTTCCCATGACACCATTCCACAAAGCTGTCCACCAAGTTCCTGTACTCCTCCTGCTGCTCTTCCCTTACACAAGCCACAATGGCAGTATCGTCCGAAAACTTCTGCATGTGGCACGTCTCTGAGTTGTACTTGAAGTCAGAGGTGTACAGTGTGAAGAGGAAAGGGGAAAGTACCGTCCCCTGTGGTGCTCCTGTGCTGCTTACTACAGTCGCTTACTGTGGTCTTCCAGTGAGGTAGTCAGTGATCCAGGATACCAGATGTGTGTCTACTTGCATCCGTTCCAGCTTGTCTCTCAGTTGAAGGGGCTGAATGGTATTAAAGGCACTAGAGAAGTCAAAGAACATGACTCTCACAGTGCTGTCCAGATAAGAGTGAGTCCGATGAAGAAGGTACAGCACGGCATCCTCTACTCCCACTTTCTCCCTATAGGCGAACTGTAGGGGGTCCACTGCATGTTGAACCTGGGGTCTCAGAAGGTGTAAGAGCAGACATTCCAGGGTCCTCATTACATGTGATGTTAGAGCTACTGGCCTGAAGTCATTGAGCTCACTGGGTCACCCCTTCTTGGGAACTGGAACAAGACATGATGTCTTCCACAGTGTTGGTACCCTCCCCAAATGCAGACTCAGGTTGAAGATGTACTGGAGGGGTTCTCCCAGCTCAGCAGCACAGGACTTCAGAAGTCTGGGACACACCTTGTCAGGTCCAGCTGCTTTCCTAGGGTGAAGTCTCCTCAGTTCCCTTCTGACCTGATTCCCAGTGAAAGTGTGAAGAATGGGAGAAGGAGAGGCTTCCATTGAGTTGCAGATTAGGTCTGATGTGATTAAGTCTGATGTGTTCACATGTGAAGTGGTGGGTAAGGTGTTGAAGGTGTTAATGTCCAGACAGGAAGTATCAGGAGCTGAGACGAGATGAGGGAAGGTGGAGGAGGTGGCTGCTGGATCCGAGACTTGAACAGGACAATCAAAACGGTTATAGAAGGTGTTGAACTCGTTAGCTCTCCCAACATCACCGTCTGGGGCACTGTCCAGTCTTTGTTTACAGCCTGTGATTGGAGCCACGGCCTCAGGCTTCTATCCCCAGTCCAATTGGACAGACGGATCAGGCTAATCAAGATATCAATGCCACTCTGCACTGCTTGTCCAGAAACGTACCAAGTGGAGCTCTCAGCTGTCTTGTGCCGAGCATGCCCACAATACCCTCGGCAGCACCGCCATGAGCCACTCCCCTTTTGAGACATCCCTGGACTACCTTTCACCTTGTATTGGTACAAGCATTGTAGCAATACCCTCACCAGTCACTACAGCACATTTACCAATGTACATTTGTAGAAGCATTGTACAGGCATTGTACATTTTCATATAATTGCTGAACGTGGAATTTAGAGACCAATTATTTGCCCTGCTGGGAACTTTGTTAGTTGCATGTTGCTTTTCTATACAAATGGTTAATTGTCACTCAGTGTAATATTTCTATTTGTGTAATTGTGATCTAGTCACTTGTAAAGTACAATCACAGTGGATCGGTGGGTAGAAACACTGCTTCACAGCAAGAAGGTCCCAGGTTTAATCCCCAGTCTACATGTCATCCCTGTGTCTGCGTGAGTACTCTGGGTATTCCGGTTTCCTCTCACAGTCCAAAGACATGTGTGTTAGGTTAATTGTCTACTCTTAATTGCCATTGACTTGTGTGTTTATATATGACTAGTCTTGAGATGAACTTGTGTATGGATATAACCTTGTGTGTCGCTAAGATGGCAGATGCTGATAGCGATGTTAAAGAATCCAAACAAACAAACAAGTCACTTGTAGGTACCACACACAGTTGTGCGGGACCACATTTAGGTATGTGATGTATGGTGCAAAAGTGCTAGAGATCCCAAGAGTGAATAATGCACTGTTCAATAGTACTTGGAAAAAAACATGGCAGGTAGTAAGTATAGTAAAGGTATTAGAAAATACAAGATTTATAATGTCAGACTGTGGATTCTTTTGATTCATCTTTGTGGATTTAATCTCACACCCAATATGCAAAGGTGACAAGGTGATTATTTGAACAATGTGACACAATAATTGGCACTTCTAGGTATTCTTACATTAAAAATGTTAGTAATGTATCATTTTTCTATTTATTTTTAACCTTCTATTTATTTTTTTGGTCTGAGTGTCTAGGAACAATCAAACAGTAATCCATGACTTTCAGTTTCACTGGGGCAGATACAGGAGATCACAGAGACAGTCAATTTCTTTCAAACACAAAAGAGCAATGAGGCTCTTGACTTTCATAAGTCAGGGATTGACTTATATCTACTGACATGGAAATGTCCATATCTACAATTAAGGCAATAATTTAAAAGGTCCAAACAACTGGAACTGTGACAAACTTGTCTGGAGACCCAAGTTGTTATCACACATACTTTGAGGGGTTGGTAGGAAAGGTAACAGACACTCAAGGTGGCTTTGGTGTAAAAAGAAGGATAACTACGTTGAAAATGACCTTATGCCCTGAAGTATGGTGGGGGACTTTGATTTCTGTGTAACAAAATGTTTTACTTACTTTACTTTACTTTATTTTACTTTACTTTACGTTACGGAATATAAATTGAAAAATATAGAATGCTTAAAACTTTTGAACAGTATAAATGTAGGCAAAAATGTCGTAAAGAAATAAGTACAGTATTTTTACCAAAACTTAATGTGCAACAAATAATGTTACCTTTAGGCATTTAATACTTTTAAACATCCAATTGTCAACAAAACAGCACTTTGTCATCTCCTAGACATTTTTTTATGTTGATCTGAAAGTTTTGAATATATTCTGAATTACTGTCCTGTAAGGGTAGATGATAAATCAATCCTTAAATCAATTACTAAATTAGTTGGCAAGCAATTTAATAGTTGATTATTCCCATTATTATTGGCACTTACTGTTAAGATTTAAGAAAAGTGTGATGGCAGCCTCAAATGAAAATGTATGAAAAATGCAAATATAAAAAAAACTCAGTGCTTCTTTACCTTGACCTATATATTTGCAGACAGTATGAAACCAAAATATTTAATGTTTTGTCTAATGAAATTTATTTTACTTGTTTTAAAAACAATGTTCCTTAAAGAAAGATTGGAAGGCATTTATATATTTCAGGCCAAACCTTTTTTCTGATTTGAATTTTGCGTTGGCTTGTTGATAAATGCATTTTCTTCCCTGGAATAGATGTAATCTTTAAAGAATTAATTTTGCTCTAAAATATCAGTGTACTTTTCTGCATTAATGCTGCCACCACAGAGCTGAAAATGACCTTTGCCAAGGACAGTGACACAACCCTATAGCATAAAAGTGCCTGTTTTTTCTTTTTACTTGTGATAATAGTGTGGCTGCTCCTTTTTCTCTGTAGTGCACAGCCTACATTTCTTCTAAAAAATACATATGAAATACCGATTCATCTGACCACAATATACGTTTCCACTGTCATGCCAGTCAATGCCACGTCTTTAATTGGTTAATAATAATTATTTGTTGCACAGTAAAATGTAAAGAGGCATTTGTGAGTGTAACTCCATATTGTAGTGCTTGACGAAGGTTTGCCTAAGTAATCCCTTGTCCATGTGGTTCTGTAAGCTATTGCCTGGCGGTTCTTGATGCAGTGCCATTTGAGGAATCAAAGATCAGTTTAGGCTTATGCCTGTGCCCTTTGTGCACTAAAACCCTTCCAGATTTCTGAAACTGTTAAATGATTTATGCACTGTAGAGGGAGAAATATGCAAATTCGTTTTAATATTTCTTTGAGGAGTTTTTTTTAAATGTCTTTAAATATTTCAATAATTTTCTCATGCATTTGTTAACTTAAAATTCAATACCCATCAAGGTGCCTGTGCCTTTGGTTAATACTGATTTTGTAGCAAGTCGTTATTATATTAAGACCTGCTGAAATTACTTGTTTAAATCACATCATTATTTAGATTGTTTTTTAGATCACTAACCAACTTTTGAAATGTATTGCAGGCCTGAAATGCAGAAATGAATGTTTATTAATAAATGAAATGAAGTTGATCAGGAAAACAGGGAATATATCAGGTTCATGGTGTTTGCAATTAAGTAAATGTGAGGAATATTAAATGGAATGTTCCATACATCCTTTCTGATTTTGGCTTGTATTACAATATTTGTACACACACACTCTCCATGTTGGAGCATCTGAAGGGCAAGTACGTCAGCTCACTCAGTGAAGATGATTTATCTCAGTAAAATAGTTAGCTGGCTAGCTAATGTTAAAAGCCATCCTACTTTATGGTATGAGCTGTAACATTTTGTCTTTTAAAATTCATGTTCTCTTGAACCGTTAATGGAGTTGGAACAGAGACTGAAGTAACTATTAAAGTAACTACAGTATTATTCATTATGAGTCTCCAATTAGGAAGAAACTATTCTCCAAAGAGGACACTGCTGCCTCGTGTGGCACATGAACAATCCAGAAGGTTATTAAGAAAACATTTTGTCAATGAATGAGAAGTGTTATGTCTGGAGAATAAAAACAATGCATTCTAGTATAAGATCCCCATACCATCTGTGGAACTTTACCAGAGCAACTTACCATCATTGATGGAATAAGAAAATTCTGAATTATCTAACAAAAAAGGAAAGAGTCAGGACATTGATTCGCTAAAGGAATCTAAAGAGAAACTGGTTCATGCATCTAGCAAGCGATCATAAGCACAGTAGTAATTTTCTGCCAAAGGATACTTCATGGAAACTAAATTTAATGTTTTGAAAAGTTTTGACCATAAACCAATAAAAATATAATTGAAGGAGTACATGCAAAATGACCCACCATCATACCAGAGCTTATCATGTTCTGTACAGAGGACTGGACTAAAATACATACAAGACGATTTGCAGAGCTGATTAACAGTTACAAATGGAATAATGTAGTTGCAGTTACTGCTGAATAAGGGGCAACCCTGATCTGCATCGACAGACAGACACATTTCACAAGGACATGAACTGAGGTAGCTCAGCTGGTAGAGCACCTGCTCCCAATGCTAAGCCTTCCCTGTTACTATCTCTGGTAAAATTATATTTGTCTGTCACATGCTTCCCAGTTCATGTTTCTGTTTAAAGTAGAAACTTCCTGATGGCGGATGATGCCAATTTCGAGATGAGTCTGGTCCCATTTGTTTGTCTGAACCAAAGAATTTACAAGGGTGCAGGTAAGCAATTAACCTGAACAACGGTTGCAGCACTGTAGCCTTCTTTCTATCATTCACAGCCACACCTCATTCAGAACCTGGGTCACTGAGGTAGTGGAGCCACACAAGTACCAGTAATAGGAATTGCACCTTAACATCTAAATGAAAAAAAGTAAGTAAATGCATGAAAAGTGCATATACGCTTAATTTTGAATTTACTATTTTTCTTGTTTGAATGGATTAGTGGTGTAAGAACTGGCAAAAGACAACTTCGCAAATTCCAGTAATTAAAAGCATTGTCAATAAAATTTAAACAACATGCAGTAAGTTGAAAATGGCCTTTCATCCAGACTATATATACATTTTATTCACAGTAGTTTTGTCTGTACTGAGTGCAGAATTATAATAATGCAGAATTATTCTAAGCTTCTTTTGCAAATGTTTGCCTGCTCTCTTTCTCACTCTCTCTATCACACACACACACTCACTCACTCATCAGGACAGCCAGTTTCCTGCCTCCCCCACAGCTGCTGATTGTAATTACACACTCTGCCAATTATGTTCCATAGTCAGGAAAATGGGGGCAGAGCATGAACAAGCTGACAAGGATGTGATGTGGCATTCTCTGCATACTAACACAGGGGAAAGATTGTCAAATAGAAGACGTGTTCTTAAGTTTAATTTCTCCAACACTTCAGTGTTTGCTGCTAGTGAGTAATTTTTAACCAACATAACATTTTTATTGGTGCTCTGAGAAACAATTTCAGAACGGTGTATTTAACTGAATTGCCTTGAAACCTACTTGCTAAATGTATTTTATGGACTGCAATCACTGGTCCTGAAAGGCTATGCAGTTGACTGAACTGAGGCTGCAATACTTTGATCAGTGGTATTAAATACACAATACAGACAAAATGTGCACTCATATGCACTCATAACAAGATAACAAATTACTGTATTCCCTTGTTCATCGCAGGGGTTACGTTCCAGGACCGCTCGCAACAAACGAAAATCCGTAAAGTAGGGACGCTATATTTATTTAAGTATTTATACACTATTTTAGCTGTAGAACTTGCAGAATGTTTGGGTGGCATCGTAGGGCTTCAGTCTATTCAGTCTATAATGAAACTTTCACAAACAGCGAACACAACACCGCAGACAAAAACTTTTTATGTCAGCAAGTAGCGACTCAGGTGATGCTCTAGACTTAATTCTAATTTTTTGTGTAAATACGCTATTGTAGTGTTTTTAACTGTTAAATAATCAAGCAACACACTGAAGTAATGGAACATTCTCTTTACTTAACACACCATCCATCACTCTCGTATCACACATGCTCCGTCCGTACCGAGCTTACAGCACCAAAATATCCTACACATTGTGTAGCTACAACAGCTATTTACTGTAAATCCTCATATTTTATTATTTATAACATTCCTTTATTGTTAGAATGAATATTTCCAATATATTTTTATAAATTTTGTGATTTATTTATGTAAAAGTTTAGCAAAAACCCGCAAAACAGCGAAAATCCACAATATATTTTTCCATTCATATTTTTTGAAAACCGCGTGATGCACAAGTCTTTGAAAGGTGAACAATGAAGTGCGAGGGAACTCTGTATATGACCAGTGGTACATAGTGATGCAAGTGTATAGTGATTCGTGTTTGGGTGCTCCAGGACCAGGATTGAAAAACAGTGGTCCAAGCATAATTTGCAAGGCTTACTTAACTTCAGCATCACACACCATGTGCACACGAAAAAGGTCCTGGAATGAATATTCTGGAGTGGGTAGATACTCCTAATTTAGACCCTACAACAAAAGCACATTTATATATTTTAAGGAGCTAGTACTTTTAACCAGCTATGGACCTTTAACCATCTGGCCTGTAGTCCAGTGTCCAGTGGACATGGATGTACGGTGCAAATATACTGTATGTTTACCTAATAAATTACAAGTATCCTCTGGTATTTAGGATATAAGGTATGCAAAATATTTTTGGCTTTGATGCACCAGGAGCAGCAAAATAAAATGTTCTCCACAGTCAAACTCCAGCATTCCAGCACATCCACTAAATTAACAGTATAACAATATAATTGTTCCATAAAGTACGGAATATTAAGGTTTAAATAAATAAATAGTTCTAGACGCTGAATGAATGTATGATGTCATCTTTTTTAAATGATTAACAGTGTGCATAATCGATCTTGTAGGGAGTATGGGTGCCAGTAGGGGGCACTGTGTGCTTTCAGTCTTCTCATGACGGCTCAGTGTTTATATCTGATCCCTTTACAGGTAAAAATGAACCTGATCAGTGGGAGAATAAGTGTGTTATTCGTTCTTCAGCGTTGATAAAACACATGCTGGTGATCATCATTGTGATGTTAATGTGAGGGGTGGTGTATTTAACTAAAACACATATTATCAGTACATTTGAAGATTTCTTTAAGAGACCAAAGTATACAGGAGACCATTGCCAAAATGGCAACTTGGCACACGGAGCTCTTGAAAGGCATATTATTGATAACCTCGCTAACAGAGGTAGTTTGGATTTTGGTAGCGTTTAGTACAAACAGGGTACAGAAGGAATTCACAACTCAGTGCTGCCTGAGCTTGTGGAGTTGGGCTAGACAGGAAAAGACCCTACTGGACTTGGTGGTGACCAGCGTTTGTTGTGTTTTGAACATGTTTTTGCTGGGGATGCTGGTCTTTACTGGGGGTGCTGGTTACCAGTACATGCTGGTCTTCACTAGGGTTGCTAGTGATCAGCACATCTTGGTCTTTGCTCATTTTTGGATGGTGGTGACCAGCACATACTGGTCTTTACTGGGGGTGCTGGTTACCAGTACATGCTGGCCTTTACTAGGGTTGCTAGTGATCAGCACATCTTGGTCTTTGCTGGTTTTTGGATGGTGGTGACCAGCACATACTGGTCTTTAATGAGGGTGCTGATGACCAGCACATCCTGGTCTTTACTGGGGTTGCTGGTGACCAGCAAATCTTGGTCGTTGCTGGTTTTTGGATGGTGGTGACCAGCACATCTTGGTCATTGCTGGTTTTTGGATGGTGGTGACCAGCACATGCTGGTCTTTGCTTGTTCTTGGATGGTTGTGACCAGTACATGCTGTTCTTTTCTGGGTATGCTGGTGACTAACACATGCTGGTTGAAACACAAAACCAGCAAGATCATACTGGGCAACCAGTTTTGCCAGCAAGGTTATGCTGGCCAACTAACAAAACCAGCACCACACCAGCTTAAACCAGCATGGATCTGATGCTGGTCAATGCTTGTTTTTTTTCAGCAGGGGAGAGAAAGGTGTTGATAGAAGAGGGTGAAAAGTGATAGTGCTGAGATATACTAAGACAGGGTAGGGATGGTGTTACGTTTATAGGAATCATACATGTTATGTTGGGATATAGAGGATGCAGGGAAGAGGGGGGTGTTTTTGAGTAAAGGGAACTGGTGGAGACACCACTGGGCTATTTGAGGATGCCGTCTAGAAGATGGCTGTCATCCCTCAGAACTGCAATGGATTCTATCAACAACTGGAACCAGGTTCCCGGATAGACCGGGTTCCATTAAGTTTGCTCCTTGTCTTACCTCCTGGTTGATTATTTTGACAGTCGAATGATCTACCCCTCAGTTTCCAAATAACTCTCCTGGCCTTTACATTTGACCTTTACATTTAGCTTGAGATTGGATTTATGAATTCGGTAACTAACAGTAAAGACAAAGATGGTCCTGCCAATTGAAATAAAAAAACGTTCACTTTCGCTCATTACGCGCTATATTGTAATCATTTACATAAATGATCATTACAATCACTCATATAAAGTTTCCTTAATTTCCAACAACTCTTTCTTGGTTTGTTTCGTTTTTGTCCATGAATGTACACTGCTCTATAAAAAATAGGGGGGTATCATTATGGGCTGTTTAATTTTTAAATACCCTATTTTTTGTGAGCAGTGAACAATCACAACATTTTTTTTTGATGAGTTATTTAGTATGAGAGTGAATAGACTTTCAAAATTTTGAAATTGCTGTGAATTGAAACTGGGACATGTCATGCAGGACTTAACGCATCTTAAACAAACTGGTTGTCAGTTAAAAAGGGGAGGTTCACACCCCTAGTGCGCACTACTAATGTGCACCTTGTTGAACTACAAACACAAAATGGTGCCCTGTTCAGGTGTGGTTCTTGCCTTGCACCCCGTGCAGGCTCTAACCGGCCCCTCAAACACATGATCGCAGATGCCCTGGATTGAACAAACTGGATTAAGCCGGTATGAAAAATGTGAGAGTTACTTCAGTAATGCCTGTAGTAACAATCAAGGTTCGAGTCGCCAGACAGATGCAAGATGTTGTTTAATAAAACAGGTAGGTCATGATTGTTTTTACAAAAACAGGTGGATTTTGGACTGCTGACCCAACAGTGTCTGCATTAGAAAGTGTTGAGAATTGCGGAGCCCTGAAGGTCACCGGGTGCGTATTATTCATGTTTTTTCGTACCGTTGCCTTCAGGTGAATCAGACCTTCTCACTTCAAAGCACATGCTCAGAATGAGAAGGTGTGAAAGGAGAGAATGTCAGGAGCAAAGCTGTTGGCTTGTTTCGTTTGTTCTTTTGATACCCTGTGTAACCGTTGCTCTGCTCAGAGTATCATTGTCTCACAGAAAACCATCATTTCGTTTCTTCCTCCTCCTCCTGCTCGTCCTTATTCAGAACTAAATGCTGCACTTGCTCTTTTCAGTGATCTATAATGGGGCCTTTTCATCATTTACAATCAATACATAATTATCCTGCAGCCGTCTGGACGTCTTCATATATATCTCCCAAATGTAAATGATATGCAGTAGTTAGCTAAGATCTAAGAGCACGTGTCTCTCATCCGCCGACTCCTTATCCTGAACGATAATTGCTCTGGATAGGGGGAACCAACCAAGTGCGTAAAGGTAAGCTCACCAAAATCGTATAGTAAAGGAAAATGTACAGCACTGTGCAAACGTCTAAGTCCGTTAGATTTGCTGTTTTAGCAACGACTATATATAACATATTGTTGATGGTTCGACCCAAAAAGTTCAAACTTGTATTGTTCACTTTATAATTCTCTTCCTCTGATCTTCATTCCAAGCTTTGTTTATCATTGGCATATCTTAGCCTTTTAACCCTGTTCCCATTTTGAAAAATGTGGTTCCTTGGATGCTACCTGTCCTGAAAGGCCATTCCTGAGACCATGCCAAGGGTGAAATTGGCATCGCGATGAAGCTATTGCTAAGGTATAAGGAGATGTTACACTGAACACATTTTTTAAAAATACATGTTCTGTTTTTTCAGGTTGTATTCTAAATAATTATAATTGGTCATTATACAATTTGTAAAACAATGCAATATCTAGTCTAATGTTGCCATTACAGTGTCTTTTTTTAGCAGACTGTTTAAATCGTTAGAAAGTCAACACGCCTCTTTTGGGCACTCTGGGTTCCAGCTGCCACCAAATAAAGTTGGTGTCTTGGATCTTTTCCATTGGCACAGGAAAGGCTACCAATCGAAAGGCCACTATTAGATTAGACATAGCATTTTCCTAGCAAATAGACTATAAAACTATTTCTTAGTCTCTATATTAGAATAAAACCAGAACATAAAGGGAATTAGTATGAAGTACAAATTTCTGAGAAATAACAAAAAAAAAGATTCAGTCGACTGCATTGGCAAATATTTAGTGTGGCCTCCCCTTACACTTGAGCTATAGCATTTGGCAGATTTAACAGAATGTCCTTTGCCTTCAGAACCTTGATCAGGAGTGGTGTTTTGGAAGAGCAGCCAAGAAACAAAATAACTTTTTCAGAAGAGAACAGGCTGGAAAGATATGCTAAAAAATTTGCAGTGAAGATCAGTGGAAAAGAGGATTATGGAGTGACAAAGCAAAGTTTAAACATTTTGGGTCCAATCATCAACAATGGATTTGATATGGTCGTTATACCAATGCTGAAAAAACAAATCTAATGGTGGCCCAGGACACTGACATAGGACTTCTAGATAGGACAACTAGGAATACAGATTTTGTATTTTGAGATTTTAGCTCTGGATATGGACACACCATGACTAGGAGAACGTAATTGTACACCGGATGCTCCATAAGTTCAGCGCCACAGGACAAACTTTTAAATAATAACAACTGCTCAGTCCATCTCATATTATTCTCAATGCTCCAATTTACCCAGTCAGCAAATCTACAGTTAACGAGGGCAGCAGTAGTGACGTCACAACCTCAATAAAGCCATGAAAAAATAATTGCCCTGTGGTCTGGATGCAGTCAGTTAAATTCCAAAGTGCTTTCCCATAAATGTAATTATTTTGATTTGTTCTTTCTTGTTCAGACATTACTGTTTTTATGATGCAGGACTTCTAGAACACTCTGTACATTAAAAAAAATGTTTGATTACATATCTTGATGATATGTTGGGATGTTTTGATAGCAACACTTTTTTTTCTCCGTCAATAAAATAGGCTACTTAAATAATTTTGCATGCATATTAAAACATTGTTGAACATAACTGTATGCGTTGTAAACATACTGAATATTGCAGTATTTCAGCCTCAGTAAGACTGAATCAAATAACACACACACTACAGATCCTGATAAAGTATCACAGATCAGTTGCTGTGGCTGCTTTGCATTCGGCTATTGGATATGCTCATTAACTGTTTCCTCCAGGAACGACATGGAGCCTGGGACAGACCTTTACTCGTGTGCATTGGCTCAGCCCCCATTGGCTGACCGTCTGAAAACCGGAAGACGCCGTGGTCTGGTATTGATCTCGAGTCACAAGGCAATGAGTAGCCTAATGGAAAATACAGGTGAGCTGTCGATGAATGGTGGTGGTGTGTCAAACTGTAGATTGTTGTCGGGTCCAAACAGACCATGTGTGTCATTCAATCTGTCAGATACAATTACGGGCAGAAGGTCTGAAGCTGGCCATAATGAGGCTCCTGAGGAAAGCAAGTCGTTTTTACAGGTCATATCAATGTTAAGAGCTGCTCAGAAACTCTGTGGAAGGCACTGTAGGGACTATATTTGGATCCTGGGTAGACATTGATAGCCAAAATGTCAGTGGGGGGCTGATCTTATGAGTTTCTGCTCTGAACCAGTCGAAGTTAAATAATAAATCATGGTAATAAGGTTAGTGTTAGAAAAGGAGGGAAGGAAACTCTACTGGCCAAGATTCTTAGTCCCAGGAACACAAAAGTGCGTTTGTAAAACACAAAACTTTTACACGTAGTAAAAGATGCCAAAAAGGGCAAGTTAAGTCTTAAAAACAGCATTTTTAAACAACTTATCCACCATATCTGAGGTGGTTTCCCAAAAAGTACTAATCTCATACCTAAGAAACTTCTTACATTTAATAACTGAGGTAGCACAAAGATTAGTGTGACTCATTGGTAACTCACCACTACACAAGTAGAACAACTCACCAACTTGATGGTCACATGCAGTTCTACTTTAGAAACATAGAGGTCGCTCATTTTCAGGTAACAAAACTCACTGATGTGGTTTTACGCACAGAAACCTCAGTATATAAAAATGGAAACATTAAAATTAGTAACAAAATCTGAGATTATTTTTAATCTCTGGGTTAAGGCCAAAGTAGCAAAGTGATAATGTTTAAAACAGAACAAATAGAAATCATGATGATTCAGATTTTATGATTTCACTCATAAATTCATAAAAAATTGATTTTCTTATTATTGCTAATAATTATTGCTCTTTCTGAGCCTTAATGTAATAGTGTAAAAAAAAGTCCAGCTTTTTATTCATCTGAAACAAACAGTTTATTTGTTAGACTAGTAATTTAAAAACATTTAACATTTATGTAACTCTGTGGTACAGGTTTCGACTGGAGATGGAGAACAAGGAACTACCCTGATACCTCGGTACTCGTCCATTTGTTCCAGAAAGAACTCAACTAAATCATTGCATACTGAATCGTGAAGCTGAAACGAGAAAACATCGAGAGCCAAGACCAGTTTTTCCAGTCAAAATAAGCGGAGAAGTTATTTCAACGAGTTCCGAGGTGGTCGAGAACCGAGGTACCACTTTACTTCAAACTTCATTATAATTTTGGCGGCTAAGACGGCTTTTTAGAAACACTACAAAATTGGCGTCCTTAAAGTTGTTCGTAAATCACTAGATGAATTCCTGTTATCGGGAAGCGCAGCCCAGAGTCATACTGAGACTTTAGAAATGAAAATATCTACTGCCATATCTAACAAAAGATCACTTTGATCTTAAGAAGATGTTAAATAGGGCTATTTAAATCATAAAACATCTTTTCTTTTGAACACCCACACACACCTGCTTCATGTTATGAGTTATGCTGTTGCATATTGTTTTGAATTTAGGTGTAGTAGGCCCGATGTGCAGCTGATGTGCAGATGTAGCTTCAGTCTTAGCATCATTTCTGATCAAATTGCAGAAATACCATATCTGGTCCATATCATGTTATTGTTACAACCTAACAATAAATAAAGCACTCAGACAGATAGATTGGTCAGTGATTACAGGTGTGGTCTGATGAGACCAGACTGATTAGGTCTTACCAAAAGAGGCATGAAAGTGCTTCCCACTCTGTGTGTAAAAAGGCTCTCAGAGGCTACTTTTGGGCAGTGTACCTCTTGGTGAAAGATCACGAGGCACTCGAGGACATTTTGCCCAGCTGATAGACTTTAAGAAGGGGCGCATAACTGGACTGATAGAACAGAACAGGATTTTTATTTTGATGAATTGCCCGCCTTTTAGACTGTACTGACTCATGAGGGCAGACACGCATGTTGAGCAGGCTCTGGACGATCCAGAAAGACACCCAGTACAGAGGCTTGTTTGATCCAACAAACAAACATGAGCACTTCCCACAGTTTGGTTGTCTATCATCCAGACACTACACACCCCTGTCTCTGCCCAGACCGTTCCCAGGTGCTTGCTCATTATCTGTCCTGCCAATGTCACATTCATTTACAGTGGTGTTATGAACAAGAAACCTGGACTGCTACGGACTGAAACCATATCGCCTTTAGTGACAAATCCAGGTCTGACATGGTGTCTGACGTGTCTGCTGTGGAGCGACACATTGCCCCAGGTGCTGGTGTGATAAGTAACAATCGGTCACCCCTAGTAGTGATATAAGGAACACTAACAGCTCAGCGATATGTTCAGGACATCCTACGGTCACGTGTTGCCTCTCATTGCTGGGCTTTCAACTGGACACGATAACCACATATGTGATAATCACATACAACAAGGTTCTTTAAATAGTGTAGAGTGAAACCAAAATGATACCTGATTAAAGGACAAACTAATCCCTAAATTTCGACACTGTGTCTGATCCAGGTTGAACCAGTGCTGAAGTTTACATTTCCATTTATATCTCTTCTTACCCATATGCTCTCATTGCACAGTAAATACAGGTTTTTGAACTGAATTAGTACCATATATTGTTACCCAATTTGTGTCAACTTTTCTTTTTTGTAAGATCAAAAAAATTGCTTTTTGGAATAGCTTTTGTAGCTAAAACAGCTAATCAAACAGGCTGGACATTATAATTTAATTAGATGTTAGCACGGGTAATGTGGGTTATTAGGAGTAACTGATTAATTGTTTTAATGACTAAAAGGTAATTTAATTAGCTCGTAAGAACCATTCAGTGGGCTGACGTGAAATTACTCAACTGCAAGATCTGGCCTAAGAGCTGTGAATTGAATTGCCCAGATAAGACTGAATGGTATAAAGCATTATACGTTCAGATGTTCAGAATTAATCTTTACCGGTTAAGTAGCTGTTTATTTTCCTGATTTATAATGTTTTATTTAAAACTGTGTCTCAGATTTCCAGTTATCTTATACAACCTTTATACAGCACATTATATTGACCACACCATATACAGTGTTCACTCGTTATATACAGTGTTATACAGCACATTATATTGACCACACCATATACAGTGTTCACTCGTTATATACAGTGTTATACAGCACATTATATT
>JAVSBV010114029.1:0-20824 GCA_033117975.1 Parotocinclus spilosoma
TGCTCGGTCACGGTCACTGTGGCATGCTTTCCCACATCACTGACACATAGAGAGAGAGAGAGAGAGAGAGAGAGCGAGCGAGAGAGAGAGACAGAGAAAGAGAGAGAGACAGAGAAAGAGAGAGAGAGAGAGAGAGAGAGAGCGAGCGAGAGAGAGAGAGACAGACAGAGAGAGAGAGAGTGAGCGAGAGAGAGAGAGAGAAAGAGAGAGAGAGACAGAGAGAAATAGAGAGAGAGAGAGAAAATTCACTTTAGCTTGCAGGCGGTTATTTATACATTTATAAAATTTTGAATGTATTTTGATGGCCAGATTCTTGTTATTTCTCTGGATAATTTTTCATATTTTCAAATATTTGAAAATATATTTTAATTATATTTTCATATTCATATTTTCTCTTATTTGATTGGATTCTGAACAAGAACAGCAGTAATTTGTGTGTAGCAAGGCAAATGAATACTGCTACACAGTAAAAAAAATTAAGATGCATAATGCATGTCACTTCTAATAATTACACTGTAAATGTGATTTGTCACTCGTCTGTTTCGGTCAATAACAACTTGTAGTATTGTATGAACTGCAATGCGTAATTGAATTATTATTATAATTTTGGGATCCACTGATTTAATGTTGCATCAGCACTAGCAGCTATTCATGACAGCAGCAAGGTTACAATTATAGTAGTCAGATACATTCACAATAGGGTAATTTAGAGCAACTAGCTAAGCTAACCACCTAACCAAGCTTTGCCAAAATAACTGACAAACAAGAGGAGATTTGCCTTTGATGCATCATGGATAAAATCTGAAAAGGCTTTCCTTTCTTACCCCACAGTGATGGGATGAAGATTCCTAAGTCCAAGGCCCTCTACTCGTAGCACCACATTGCGAAGTGTGCATGGCAGAGGATTGGTGAAAGTAAGCTTGGCAGAGGCCTCCTTCCCTACATAGGTTTCTCCAACAGGCTAAAATAAAACAAAGAAAAATGTTTAAGCAACGTACATCAAATCTGCCATTGTTATAACAGAATTATAACAGAATCAAAATCAACCCAAATAAGACATACTGAGAACTACAGTCATTAAGGTTTTCTCATCTACATGTAAAGTCACAGCATTTAGCATATAATACTATCCAAAACTGATAGGGTTCCTACCTTTGCCCCGGAGCGTTCGGCCATCCTCGCCGGTCGCCATTACAGAGCTATTGGTTGGGCGGTTTATATACAGTGACCAATTTAAGACCTGATTACGAACAGCTGCTTCTCCTGCTATTTAGGTGTGGGTTTTAGCGCTGTTCGGTGCTTTCATTCAGTACCCGTGCCTGACCACTGGCGCGCTCGCGCCCTTAACCGCACACCTTTAGGGATAGTTGGGTACATCCTGGGGCTTTTAGTGCCGACAGATGCGTACAAGGGGAACCCCCGAGGAATTTAGTGTTTTAGGGGCACTTTGAGGGTCTCCCGACCCGTACTCGTGCGCTCCTCGAACACCGGAGCTCATGCTCTTCTGCCGTCGGCACGCAACGAGCCTTACTCCAGCCGGCTGCCCATCCTGAATGGGACGCGCCCCGGATCAGCTTACTTGCGCCATACGTGCGCCCGAGCACAGGCTCGCCCACTGGCGCTTCGGCGCCTTTTGCAATCTATCCGTGTTCGCACTCCTCGCGCGCCCGAGTTCATGCTCGCTTTCTGGCGCTTCTGCGAATTCTGTATCTTATTTGCACTCGTGCTACATGCGCCTTTGAGCTCATATGCTCGTCTTTTGCCACTTTGGTGTCTTCCGCGATTAATTCGAGCCCGCGCTATATGCGTGCCTGAACTTACGCTCGCCCTTGGACTACCTCCGTGCCTCACCACTTGGGAGATGTCCCAAATTGTGCTCTCTGCACGCATGGCCCAGTGGTGCTTCGGCGCCCCCTCGCGATCAGTTCGCGCGGTGGTCTCAGTCGGGATGTAACACAGTGGTGTGCCATTTCTTCCTTTTGGTTTTTTGTGTTCAGGAGCCTTTGGATCCACTCTTAAGACAGTCCAAGCAGTTTAACGAGTCAAGGCCTTGCTCAACAGCCTAACATTGGCAGCTTGGCAGTGCTGTGACCCGAACCCCACCTCATACCAGTCACAGTTCAGTGCAACATAATGTACATTTCCTTACCTCAATGTGGATGTCTGGAGTGCGCAGTCTAAAGCTGGTCTGAGAGGCCAGAACCTGCTTTGTCTCACTGACCCGGCCTGACAAAGTAAGCATCAGAGCAGCCTGGTCCACCAGTTGGTCCTGATAGTGGGGGTATGGCAGCACCCAGTCGATTGTTTTCTCTTGGTGGGGAAAAAGGACAGAGATTTGTGACTCTATGCACCTGTAACTATATATATAAATATAAAATATATATGTATAAAATAAGCTTCACATAATCATAGTTACCTTCTGACAGCAACTGGGATTTATAAAAAGGATTTATATTGCAATAATTGGCATTGTATGTGGTTTTCTACTGTGCAAGAGCACCTTATGGGTGTCAAAAGATCTTCAAGTCAAAGGTGGGAGAACTGGCCTATGGAAGCACCAGCAGACCAGGGGTGCCCCCACATTATACCAATTGCTCTTTAACAATAGCTTTGTACCTTTATTTTAGAGTTGTCTGAGTAGTGCAATGGTAATTGCAAAAATACTGTATTGATGCATGATAGTTATTTCTCGTTTTACTCCCGCTTTACCATTTAGGGTTAGGGTTGTGAAGTACGCTCTCATGACTCAAACCCGGGTCTCTGTAATGGTGGACTGCCTTGCCCTATTAGCCTAATGTCTGTTTGCATAAATACATACTTTTTTGTGGGTTATATTCCTGTGGTACATGTATGTACTTATTTACTTTCTGGATTAGACTCTTTTCTGTATTAGCCTATATACAGTCGATTCCGGTTAATCGGACCACATTGGGACGCAATCGTTTTGGTCCTAATAACCGGCTGGTCCGGTTAAGCGAACATGCTAACATGCCCTATGTTACAAGACGGGATGTGCTATGTAACATATTAAATGCTTATTAAACCTTTATTGTACGATTTACACGTATAGGGAACGTAAAAACAAGAACTACTGTTGCTTATCAACTTTGTTCATTGAAAAATAAATTTGCAAACAAGTTTTTCAATTGACAATATATATATATATATATATATAGAGAGAGAGAGAGAGAGAGAGACATATATATATACATGTATATATGTATGTCTATATACACACAATGTATAGGTACGAAGCATACGAAGCATAATACTGGAAAAAACAAGTTTTTACTAAATTCCAGTCAACATTTGAAGAACTTATCCAGTGTGATCTGACGCGCTTTAGCTGTAGCTAAGTGGCGACTTGTGGCTTTTTTTGTAGTAAATGTAAATGTTAGGCAAAGACCTGTTGGTGGCAGTAGAGGGCTGGGGAGAAACTTGGGAGTTTTTGGGTAATGATCCCAGAGACGAGTTTCTTCACGGATATTACATACTGTTACATTACATTACATGAAGGGGAATTTTGGTCCACATAAGCGAATAACATTACACGTATATAATAGGATTTGTTTCGGTACTTCTTCCGCGACTGGTCCCATTAACCGGAATCGACTGTTCTATTTTTTGAATTAATTTCTTTAATTTTGGGGTTTAATCTCTTTCACTCACCTTCATGTGGCTCTAGGTGCACTGGAATACTCCCCCTCTTCACCGTGTCCTTCAGCACGCCCGTGTAATACATGACTGCTACCTGGCTGTGCAGTGTGGTTTCCCGCAGTTGTGCACTCTTGTTTTTCAGCACAATCTTGAGATGGGCGTCAGAGCCCATGCGTGGCCCCTCACCCTCTACCTGGACCTCCACAGACACGTCGTCCTCCGCTGCCCTCGCGTACACGTCTGGCTTTGTGCCGTAACGGCAGGCCATCTCTACAGTGATGCGTTCTTCCTCAGAGCCTGAGCGAAAAAAGAACGTCTGTATTAGGATTTGTGATCCGCTCTTAAAATCGTTTTAAAAAAGGTTTCCGTAAAGACGGCACAGCAAAATCTGCGCCCACACGGATGCACGCAGCACCACTGAAAACGCTGCAGTATGCATATAGGGCCCATTGGTGATGCTGTGACACTACAACAGAACCGCAACAAAAGCTGTGCATGTGGTTGTATGGTCTCTCACCTTCGGGGTGTTTGTACTGGTGTGTGATGTCAGCCCGCTCGTCAGAGCCGACAGCTTTGGTGCTAATGCAGTGTCCCACAGCGTTCTTCTCAATGTAGATCTGAGAGAAGGTGCCGTCCAGGTTCCTCTGCCAATAGATCTTATCACTGTTCACCTAAAGTGGCAGGGCATGTGGCATGGGCTGTTAACATTTTGTTCATTGTGTGCTAGAAGGAGGGTCTTACTGGCTTGAGTTTAGTTGAGGTAAGGAGTTGTTGAGATGTTAGTCACTTGAGATGAAAATCATTGTCAATCAGTTCTTCTCTAGTCTTGAAATTCAAGTGCTATAACTTCTTTACCTCCTAAATCAATACATTAACCACTGTGATATCTTGAGCAATGGTGATCATGTCTAAAAGATATAGACAAAGCTTTAGAACATGTTAGTATTCCCCTCAAATCTATTATCAATAATAATATTCATAAGAATATATATATACGATATCACTTTTTATTCCCATTATTACCTTAGTAATAGGTAGGATTTATATTAATAACAGTATGGGAGTTATTAGATATATACATTACCGAGATAATACATTTTCATACACTGATGTATTTGTGCCACATGTTTTGCTTTTTAAGATCAAATATTAATTCACTGTAGAACTCTTAGCAACACTGAGACTGCAAAAAGCATCATAAATAAATCATAAATAAATCACAAAACAAACCTTCTTTGCAGACTAAGCCATAAAAGTAACTAATTTTGTAAAGCAATGCACGAATGTCCACATTGTTTCTGATCATATCTCACCTCAGCAAAGACAAAAGGCGTGTCATGTTTCAAGTACACCTGGCCCGTACGGATTGCCGTTATGGAGGCGGGGCCACAGCGGAATGTTCCGTGGCTGGTCTCCTGGGGAGTGGAGTCAACAGCCTGCCAGCCCCCCATACCGGGCGGCAAATCTGGACGAGCCATCCAGCAGTCATTCCACACATGGAAGTTCCTACAGAGAGGGAAGAACGTGGGACAGAGGGAGGGGAGTTCAAACAAGAAACTCAAGGCCTTATTTGCTGCTACAATAGACTTTTGGACATCAATTAGAATTAGACAATTAGACATCAAGGGGAGTAGTCTATCGCTAATATTTCACTGGTATTATATACTAAATGTTTTGTTAGTGTTTTTTTGACTAATCTCTATTAATCTCATCAGTAGCCTATAAGTGATTACCACAAATAACACTTTCACAGTACTAAGGAAATAATGGGAAAAGTCACATAATAATGAACTTATAATAATAGCATCTTAATAGAGCTGTTTTTCCCTCCTCTTTTTATAGATTTAACATTTTAATACTTTTACTCTAGTTTTAATTAATTAACTTATGTAGAGTTAACAGTTTACCCCCCCCCCACACACCACCACCAATTTAGTCCTAATATCAGTTTCTGTCTATGAATGATCTTTTCTTCGTGTATTACTACAAAAGGAGCCTTAAAGAAAGCTTATGTACTTTTATTTTTTTATGTTTATTATTTTTGTAAACTATATTGAGTTTCCTCAAATTTTTTAGGTTTGATGATATACGGAAGGGTTCAATATGGGTGAATATTTATACAAGCCAGTGCACACAGGTACAGCTTACATAAGATGTTCTCTCATCCAGATGTTTGGATCATCCAGGCTCCTTTGTATGTAGTGTATAACAGCTGTAGATCTACATGCACTACACTAAAAACATGTAAACGCCGTTTTAACTCATGGATTCAGCTATTTCAGTCATCCATCTTAGGACGACACCTTTCCTAATTATCATCTCCATAACAATGCCCATGGTGTGTGCTGTTCAGGAGCCCACAAACTTTTCATGCATACAGTGTAGTTTCAAAAAACAGAGCTTACCACACAGAATCAGAGTTCAGGTAGTTAATAGGCTCCATATTCTCATCAATATAGACATCAGTGGTCAAGGAGACGTCCGTGTCATGGGCAGACTGGAAATTTGTTACACTGCGAGTAGGGATACCGAGACACCTTAGTACTAAAGACAGAAAGAATAGAGACAAGTGAAAGAGTTCAATTAATACACCAACCTTCCTGTTGTGTAAATAGTGTGCCTTTTTATTTGTGGTCAACTTCGGCCATATTAACTAAACACTTTTCGAAAGTTCTTTAAAAATATATTTACTAGAAAGTAAAAGCATAACAGAAAATTGTCCTTTAAATGCTTTATTTTCAAAAAACAAATCCAAATTCAAATCTATGTTTCGAGTTTTGTTCTTCGATTTTCCCAACTTAGTTTCACAAATCTGGTGAGTAGACGTCATTGAAATTTTTAAACACAGCCACTTTCTATGGGTCAAATAATTTTGAATGAAGTTTTGTTTTGTTTCTCCCATCACTAGGCATGGGCACATGCACAAATTATATAAACATAATTTAAATTTATTTAAAAGCTTTGGAAATAATTTTGATTTGTTACAAATAATCAACAGTAATCAAGTTAAAATAATAATCATCTAAACTGCAACATGTTATTTTACTTTGTCTTAGGAAAAAGGAATTACTAATGTAACTTTACTTTGTACGTGCTATCCCTAACAATACTAATAAAATATTTAAAAGAACACCTTTCTCAGTCAGTATTACAGGATTTGCACTTCCTTTTAATTACAGGGCTCACAAAAATTAGGAAATATTTTCCAAATGTTTGTGAGCAGCATACATTGATAATCAATGGCTAGTCATATGTGACCTGAACAATACATGTATCCAGTGGTGTTTTCTGTTTTTTTTTGCATGTTTTTTACACTTAAATGTGTCGGAACATCAAACCAATTTAAATAGTAGTCAAAGACAACACAAGTAAACACAAAATGCAATTTGTTAATGAAGGTGTTTATTATTAATGGCCCTGTGTGAAAAAGGCCACTGCTGGGAAGGTTCACCACTGTTCCATGTCTTCACCATTTGTGAATAATGGCTCTCACTGTGGTTCTCTGGATTCCCAAAGCTTTGGAAATGGCTTTATAACCGTTTTCAGACTGATGGATCTCAATTACTTTCTATCTCAATTGTTCTTAAATTTCTTTGGATCTCGGCATGATGTGTAGCTTTTAAGGATCTTTTGGTGGACCTCACTTTGTCAGGCAGGTCCTATTTAAGTGATGTCTTGATTGAGAACAGGTGTGGCAATAATCAGGTGTGGGTGTGGCTAGAGACAATGTACTCAGGTGTGACAAACCACAGGTATAGTATGTTTTAACAAAGACATATCACTTTTTCACACAGGGCCATGCAGGTTTGCATTTTTTTTCTCCCTTAATAATAAACACCTTTATATACAAATTGCATTTTGTGTTTATTTGTGTTATCTTTGACTACTATTTAATTTGGTTTGATGTTCCGAAACACTTAAGTTTGACAAACATAACCTACCTAAAATTAAGTGAAAAATGTATCATGTATCATTTATGCTGATATAAATGTGTTCCTTTTACTTTTACTTTTATTTCATTGCATAGAGTATGAACCTGAGATATGTAATAGGTTATTTTTCTGGTCAGCTTTGTTTCATTTGCTAATAAACACTCATTCCTGCATTTAAGGCCTGCAACACATTGCAATAAAAGCTAAGACGGGGGCACTTGTAGTGAGGTTAAAAATAATTATTATTAGTTTATCTCAAACAGGTGATGTTAACAGTTGATTATCATGATTTGGTTCAAAAGCAGGTTTTGGATTGTACTGTGTATGCATTATCTGGATGTCATGAAGTCTTATGCCAGTCAAATGACCAAAACAAGAGTTCTAATAGAATATACAGCAGCAAGTTTAATCAGATCATGGAATAACACAGATATTGATGATCAGATTTTAGGTGGCGTGAGAACCACAAGGTGAGAAACACACACCCTGTCCACATGAGCCAAAAACACAGCAGGGAGGAATGGTTGCAATTCAGTCAGGATATTTCTGGACAAAATTACATCAGGCTCCAGGGACACGAGTTTATAAATAACCTAGAGCAGTAACACGGTACACACTCACCCCCACACGCTTACGCACCTGTGGTTGTGACCCCAGAGAAAACCCAGCACTGGCCGTATTTGACGGGCAATCCTCCCTCAACGTGATATTTCTTCAGAATGTCCACACTGCCGCTCCAGGCTGTAGGTGACGTTCCACCTCTGTAGTTGCCTGACCAGTTCCCCTCCAGGACCCCGTGATCATCTGGAGAATTGATCTGGGGCACAGAAAGTATTTTTTAAATTGCATCATACTACACCGGCTTTTGGACTTATTACATTAAATTCCATTTCAGTTCCATTCTAACTAAAAGTTCTGCATTTTAGTTAAATCCCTTAGCAGTCTCTCTCTCTCTCTCTCTCTCTCTCTCGCTCTCTCTCTCTCTCGCTCTCTCTCTCTCTCTCTCTATCTATCTATCTATCTATCTATCTACTGTATCTATCTAATGTAATCTAACCTATTACTTCACATTACTTCATTACCCTTTCTTACCATAGCTGAGATTACCCGCACCACGTTCACCGGGTCACCTTGTCCTGATGGCGGTGCCTCACTCTTCTCCAGCACATACAGACAGGCATCCAGAATGCCTTCTTGAAACTGAGACATATATTAGTAATAATATTTATATTATATAGCAGTAATAATGATAAAAAACACTTCAGTTGTCATACACATTTAAACATTTTTATATTTCTTATAACATACATATGTTCTGATATCATGAAAAGTCCAGACAGAATAAATTATATAACTGTGCTGATATCCTTCAATTTTACAAATTACTGAACACACAATGTTTTAATCATGTCCTGGAACCATAGAAAAATCTTTTGGCAACTTCCAGATAACATGATATACACTATCTATTCTGTACGTTATGTACACTATACTACATAGGCGCTCTGGAGGCTATCAGAGGGATGCCTTCTTCAGGTCCAATCAGAAGTGACTTTCACCTGAATGTAGTAAATCCTGGGATATTCTCTGGACCTCCTGGCCATTATAAGTTAAGTTAAATCAGGGGTTAACCACAGTGTCCCATTCAAAGTGTCTTTTGGCCAAAGGAACTAAAAATGACCCTGTCTGTCTGTTTATCTATGAGCTTTGTTTAGCTCAGTCATCAGCTGTCCCACTGGTTATGCAGTACATGCTATAAATATTCTAACAAACTGTAATAGTATTTGTAAAAATCTATCTGGACTTGAAGTTTTGATAAAGAAACATAAAGTGGTGTCACGTCCAGTCCACTTGGGTCTGATAATCCCATAATACTGCTACACTTGTACATGTTAGAGACACCAAATTACCATATCCATGTCTTTGGTATGCTACACTGATCATGCTAGGACTCATGCTGTGTTAACCTCTGCTCCTCAAGCAATGCTCCACTGATCCTCAAAACACACACAGTCTGCACAAACACTCGCCACACACTATACCTGTCCGAAGTTCCACGTGCGAGCGCCGATCTGCTTCTCGGTTCCATAGTAAATTTTTCCTGTGTCATTCAGCACATACTCCTTCCTCTCACCATCATCATCCATATACACTGTGTCCTCTGACAGAGAAAGACAGTAAAGAATAGTTTTGGGTTTGTTTGTTTTTCAAAAGAAGAAGGTAAGTTTACCAACTCAAGTATACAATATATACTATTATGATACTGTATTTTTTGTTAAAATCTATTTATAGCTTTAGGACGTTGACAGAACTATGTTGTACATTTTGGTAACCCAGGTTTCAAATCAACGCAGTACAATTGACGTGAGGCTTCAAAGTTGTGCTTTCTGAAATCTGTGTTCTGCCTCCTAGCACCAAAGGTTTAGTTTGTGCTTCCAGATGTTTCCGCTTTATCAGAGAATCCCAAACCTCCTCAGGGTAAGGGTGGATCCAAATGCAATCTCTTAAACTGTAACACTGGGATCACCTTTGGTCTGCACAGTGTCCCACAGATCCAAGGTGCAGGAGTCTCACACTACTCAAATATGGTAGAGCAAACAAAACCCTAAACCCTAAAAACTACCCCGTCACCTGAACGTACTAGGCAAACAAACACACTGTACAACACGAGGACCCCATAACAGTCAACTTATTTACTGGTAAAAATGTTCGATTTTATTTTTGATTTTCTTGACACTAATATGATTGCCATTGTTTGATTTAACAGCAGAAAGGCAGAGCTCAGTGTGTTCAAATTGTATCAATTATTCATATGATTCAGTCTGCATGGAAATGAACATTTTGTCATTACATGTGGGATTACCACAGAAATGTGACTTAATTCCTTGGAGTAATAATGGTTTGGACATATTCAGATTTACACTTCTGTAAGAAATAGAAAGAAAAGATGAAAAGTGAACAACAAGCAAGAGAAAGTGAAAAAAGGGAATTTACGGTGCATCAAAAGAAGCACATGTGAGCAATTATTCAGCACAGTGGATGGGAATAGGGAGAGCAATGACTGGGCAATAGTGGGAAATGACTGAAAGTAAGCAAACAGACAAGACATTGGGGTGAGTGACTGGAATCCAAAGACACAAATGAGAAAAAAATGCTGTTTAGAAACAGAAGTATAGAACGGTGTAGAACAGGGAGACAGCTCTGATTAGGACTGAGATTTGGCAGCTCTTTCCATTGCCTTACCCCTCTGGAATTTGGCAGCAGAAAGAAAGTAAGATAGAGAGTTCATGCAGACTCACCCCTGCCCAGGATTTCCCAGAACCAATGAAATGGGCTTGGTGTGAAAGTAAAAAACTGTGGTTTAGCACCTCAGAAATACAGAAACCATGACAGGGACGCCAAAAGAGCTATATCTGTCAACAGGATATTGTATAAACCAAATTCCTATGGATGGTCTATTTTCTTACGTAAGTGTGAATCTCTCACACATGTGGGAAGATGTTTCAATTTGGGGTTGCTGTATATAAAGGATACATACAAACACATAACCACACCAAACTAAACCAAGCCTAAACACTGTGTTACCAATAAACCCACTGCTATCTGCTTATAAACAATTATAATTATAATTACAATGCATTAAACATGGCTTTTTATGTTAGATACAACAAGAATACTGAATGTTTTGTCTTTTTGTATTTGTTAAAAATCCATTTCTGCATTTCAGGTCTGCAACACATAAAAAGAAATTAGGAGGGGACAATTTATGGTTAGTAATAAGGTAAAAAGCTTGGGATAGTAAATGTGAATGATGAACAGGTGACATCAAGAAGTGATTAAAATCAGGATTTCATACAAAGCAGTGTCCACATGAGTCTTTGGGGAGCAAAGGACAGAGAATCTCTAATGGTCAACAAATGTGTAAAAACATTTTTGATTTTTTGCCACCCCAGAACTGAAAATGACCTTTGCCAAGGGCACTGACACAAACCCCCTTTATCATTAAACATACTGGATTTTGGAATTGTAGCTGCTAATAGTCTGTCTGATTTTATCTTTGTTCTGCAGGACATGACTTCCATGGTTAACATGAGACTTTTTTTGTACAGTAAAGTTTTTAATGTAGCTCCGTATTGTTCGGCGTCCTTTTTTCACTCATTACAGCAGCAACCCGGTCTTTGTGTTAGAAGTACACTGTCCGGCGCTCTTGTGCTCTATTGAGTTGGACTCTAGTCGTGGCTGGCTCGAGGTGTGACCCGACTAGAGTAGCCACCGGGTAAAGACGCACTCTATAAGACGTATCCCGGTTTTGGTTTTTTAGTATTGCATGCACTTTCGAGCTCACTTTCGCTCCCTGGCGTTTGGACTACCTCCGTGCCTCGCCATTTAAGAGACGTCCCAACCGTGCCTTATGCACGTTTGCCCCGACTGACGCTTTGACGTCCTCTCGCGGCTCCCAATTGGGACGCAACCTCGGCGCGCCCCTTTATCCTTTCGGTTTCATTATGTTAGGAGTCTCACGCTCCGCTCTTCATACCTTTTTAGTTGTTCTATATTATTTCCCCATTTTTATTATACGACATGGGATATACTTATCCTGCATACTTGGGTCCTGTTAGAAACACCACCACTGCTCATAGCACACAGGGCCAAGAAAACACACCAGGCAGGTCAGAAATAAAGTTGTGAATAGGTGTACAGCAGGGATAGGTTGTAAAAAAATATAATAAGCTATGAACATCTCACGGAGCACTATTCAATCCATCATCCAAATATGGAAAGAGTATGGCACAACAAGACTTGGCTGTGTACCTAAACTGACAGGCCAGATTTTAGACAATGATTGATTGTAAAAGGCACTTTATATATAAATATGCTTTTCTTCAGCAGGGACAGGAAAGCTGGTCAGAGTTGATGCGAAGTTGGATTTAGTTAAATTCAGGGTAATCCCAGAGGAAAACCTGCTAGAGGCTGCAAATGACTTGAAACTAGGGCTGGACAGGACAATGATCCAATATATATATATATATATATATATATAGATAGATAACTTTATTAATTCAGAGGGACATTTGTGTGTTACAGCAGCACAGTTCCAACAAGAGCAAAGAGAACAAGATTAAATTAATGATAAAAATATAATAAAATAATATTAAATGAAATAAACATCAATAAAGTGTTGCGCTGTAACAAAAAATAAAGTATATACCCTAAATGAATTATGAAAGTGTCATTGTAGTGATAAGCAGGTGCAGTATTTAGTAATGTTCAGTGGTGTTTGGTAGTTATATTCTGTATGTCATGTCCCAGCACAGTGCAGAAGAGTTGTACAGTGTGATCACAGTATAAATGATTTTCTGAACCGTTCCTTGTAACATCGGAGCTGGATGAGTCAGTTACTGAAAGTGCTCCTCTGTCTGATCAGCAGGTCATGTAGAGGGTGAAGAATGGCCCAGTCAAAGTACAGACCTAAATCCCATTAAGAACCTGTGGCAAGGCTTGAAAAGCACAGACGCTCTTCAAACCGAGCTCTCCTTACTGAGTTTGAGTTAATTTGCAAAGAAGGATGGGAAAAATAAGATATTTCACCCTGTAGTTGTGCAAAACTGGCAGAGACATACCTCAAAAGACTTGAAGGTGTAATTTCAGAAAAATATGGTCCTACAAAGCATTGACCGAATACTAACGCGTCCCACACTTTCCAGATTTTTATTTATTTTTTTAATGTGGAAAAAAATGAAAACCATGTGTTGTTTTCTTTTTACTTCACAATTACTTGCTACTTTGTGTTGGCCTGTCATATACAATCCCAGTAAAATACATTTACATTTGTGCGTTTAACATGAAAAAAATTGAAAAAGTTCAAGGGATATATACATTTTCAAAGTACTGTTCATATCATATGGTCTTTATATGGGACATCTGAGCATTTGATTTCTTTCTATTACTGATATTAAAAAAGGATATTCCTTATTGAAGGATCCAATACATTCCACAACACTGCGCCAAACCAAACCTTCAGCAAAGATGATGTCAGGGTTGACAGAGGATTAAACCTGGCTCACTTTTTCATTGTTATATCTCAGTCCTGCAAATCCCTTTTTCACTTTCGGTGTCACGGTTTCTTCAGTACTGACCTGTCTACCTAGAGACCAGACAAACACAAAGCAGATTTCACCAGAAGCAAGCTCTTCCTAAATATCCCCTAACTCATCCTGTCTCAGATGCCCCTTAGCTTGCAGCAAATATGTGACTGTCTGCAAGAGTCAATTAGGTAGTAGACCACGTTTCCTTAGGTTCTGTGGATTAGGGCTCATATCAGAGGTTTTACAACAACAAGTGGCAGGTGGTAACCCCAAAAGCATATGGTATAAATTGCTGCTCAACAAATTGTGTAAACACAGCTTTATGACAATGAATGTCATAAAGCACTAGTACTTGACATTTGAAAAGCCAAGCAGTTTGGAAAATGCGGGTATTTTGAGTCTTCATGGGGATCAATGTCACAAACTACCACGGATCAGATATAAAGGGTGGATGTGGTAAACTTTTTTAATATCTCGGTAGTCAAAACTCATTGTTGGCGCAGTTTTGTCGAAGGCAATTGTTCACAGAAAGAGACAGATTACCAGTGAAAGTGTGTCAGATGTTTTTTACCAGCTAGTGCTGAATTTCTGTCATGCCTAAAACGAAAACTGAAAAGTTGGCAAAATAATAGCTTTCAGGAGCCTTAGATTTTACTCAAAATCTAGTCCTTAGTGAAAGTTTTTTTTCACAATATTGTTACTCATTAATGTGCATAACTATATATATATATATAAAACGTATATACGTTTATATATATATATATAAAAGAGAAAACCAGAGCAGCATGAGCCAACAGGCCAAAAAAAATAATTAAAAAGAATTTTAAGGATATGCAAACAGAATTACAACCTGGAACACAGTATGTATATATACGTAGACGGACGGACGGACGGACGGACGGACGGACAGACGGACAGACAGACAGGCAGACAGACAGTAAAATCGAGAGTAAGTAAGAAATTACTGTACATACAGTTGTATAAAAGAATGAAAATAAAACAAGCAAATTATCATAACATAGAAATAAGAAATCCAAATTAGATCTGCTTTCCTGAAGGAACTACAACAGTGTTGTGTAAATAGTCCCAGCACTTTTGGCGACATTTGGGTTTGTTTTGGCCAAACATTGCTTTGTGGTCCAGCATTTTGGCCACACTTGGCTTTGTGGTCCAACACTTTTGTCACTTTTTACAGTATCCATTATAATTAGATCAGGAGGCAGTTTATGCATTGGAGCCTCATTGTTTACAAAAAAGCATAAGGCATTCTTGTTTATCTGCTAAATATTTAAATTAAGCAGACATAAAATACTTCTGTAAGATTTGTCTGGGCTTTAAGAAGTTACTCTTGGCTGACTTATACATTATTTGACTCTATTTCACTAGAAAACCAGGATTTAATGCAACACTTTTTTTCATGAGCTGAACTTAAAGACCTAAGACGTTTCTACGCACACGAAAGGCCATTTTCTCTGAAATATTGTCTACATTTGTCTAAATCTGTGTTATTGGCCACTTCTCTTTTGCTGAGGTAATCCATCCACCTCACAGGGTGTGGCATATCAAGATGTTCATTAGACAGCATGGTGATTATGCAGGTTTACCTTAAACAATACCAAAAAATATGAATTAATCGATGAAGAGAACACCTCTCCAATATGCCATTTGCCATCAAATGTGTGCATTTGCCCAGTTAGGTGGAGACCTTGATGAGCATGCAGATAAACTTCCCTGAGATGTTTTTTGACAGTTTGTGCAGAAATTATTTGGTTATGCAAACTGATTGTTGCAGCAGCTGCATGGCTGGTCAGACAAACTTGAAGGTAAAGATGCTGGATATGAAGGTCCTGGGCTAATGTGGTTACATGTGGTCTGTCTCTCGGCATCAGTGGCCATCTCAGCGACACACGCAAGGTTATATTCATACACAAGTTCATCTTAAGACTATATACACACAAGTCAATGCAACTTTAGAGTAATCAATTAACCTAACACGCATGTCTTTAGGTTGTGGGAAGAAACCAGAGAACCTGGAATGAACCCACGCAGACAAGGGGAGGACATGCAGAATCCACACATAAATGACCTAGGCTGCTCCACCCTTGGATTGAACCTGGGACATTCTTGCTGTGAAGCAGTAGTGCTACCCACCGAGCCACCGTTCCAAATTTGTCAACAATATGTGAGAGAAAAAGGTCTTTTGTGTACATAGAAAAAATATTAGATATTTGTGTTCAGATCAAAATGGAAGCAAAAACAAAATTGTTGCATATTTTTGTTCAGTAAATTTTGATTCCTGTTTGTATTCCTGGTATCAAAGTGGGCTACTAATAGATAAAAATTGGAAGATTGGTTGAATTTTGTATGGTTGTCTTGATGTCTGTATGTCAAAGATGTGTTTCTTCCTTGCCAGAGGCTTTCAACCTTCAGTCCTCTTTGCAGTGGGGCCTGGATCAAGGTCCCTCACAGGGATATTAATCTTCCGGTTACTGTCTGTTTGGAGTATTGCAAGTTCTACACAAGTCCGTGTGGGAATCTTTTGTGAATCTTTTTTTAGACCACAAACATTTAGCACAGCAGGAATTCACTAGTCCACCTTCCCACCATGTCAAGCAGCACACAGGCATTATCGACTATGTCTGAGCGCGATGAAAACAAACAAGGTATCAATCACCATGCAATCTACTGGAGCCCCTTTCTGGGGACATGAGTTTGGGGATAGGCTCTTTAACCAGTGTAACCCTGTACAGGACAAGCTGGGTCAAAAACAAAGGGTAAAAATAAATCAAAATCATTAATCAGGGACTTAGCTATTGGATGAATAATTGTCTTGGCAAGCTCAGGCACATCCTTTGCAGCTGGCATTAGGACCATTGAACTCAGCACTTTTTAAAGTTTCCCTCCATGACATTATGATGTCTTTGGAAAACTTTTTGTTTATCATTGAACAAACGAGTCAATAGACATAATTAAGGATCCAGTAATAAGTACATATTTTCTTGATTTTGGCCTTCCATCCACAACACTGATCAGTGAAAATCTTTAAGGCTAGGCATTTAAAAATCCTGTTTTAACAATACAACAACTTTTAACAATAGATCAGAAGTGCAGAGATGCTGTCACTGAGCACTGGGAATATATATTATTTACCATTTGCTTGAAATTTTAATCGCAAGCAATTCTGTCGTAATTTCTGACGCTTTGGCACAATATAAAGTAGTCAGTCAACAGCTTGTATAAAAGTGTAAATTAGCTGTGTCCTCAAAGTAACTCAACACACAATCTAAACTGTTGGTAACAAAAGTACAGAGTACACCTTTAAGTGAAAAATTGTGCTCAAATTGTCACTATTTGTATGGCCACGATTATTTTACAGCACTGCCTTAACTCTCTTGGACATAGAGTTTACTAGAGCTTCACAGGTTTCCACTGGAACCCTCTTCCACTCCTCCATGATGACATCATGAAGTTGGTGGATGTTAGAGGGTTAGGGTTTTGGTCTAGAAACTTGAGCTTGAGCTTTACCCTCAGTTTTTTAACAAGGCAGTGGTCTTCTTGAAGTTGTGTTTGGGATCATTATCATGTTGAAATACTGCCCTGCATCCCAGTTTCCAAAGAGAGGAAATGTCAGTATGTCACAGTGCATGTTGGCATTCCTGGTTCCCTCAACGAACTGTTGCTCCCCCCAGTCAGCAGGACTGATGCAGCCCCAAACCATGACATTTTCCCCACCATGCTTAACTGTAGACAAGACACACTTATCTTTGTACTCCTTGCCTGGTTTCTGCCAAACACACTTAACACCATCTGAACCAAATACATTTATATTTGTCTGATCAGACTACAGAACATGGTCCCAGTAATCCATGTGAGTAGTCTGCTTGTCTTCAGCAAGCTGCTTGTGGGCTTTCATGAGCATCATCTTTAGAAAAGGTTTTCTTCTGAGACTACAACCATGCAGACCAATTCGATTCAGTGTGCTACATATGGTCTGAGCACTAACAGGCTGACCCCCAATACATCCCTTTAACCTCTGCAGAAATTCTGGCAGAACTCTCATGTCTATTTTTAAAAGCCCCACTAAAAATGACGCTGAGCATGTGCACTTTGAACATGATGACACCTGTTGGAGACTGTTAAGTGGAACCTGTCCTGTTAAACCGCTGAATGGTCTTTGCCACTGTGCTGCAGCTCACTTTCAGGGTGCTGACAATCTTTCTGTAGCATAGGCCAACTTTCTAGAGAGCAATTTTTTTCAGATCCACTTAGTTCTTTCACATGAGGTGCCATGCTAAACTTCCAGTGACCGATACCACCTAATTTAACACACCTGCTGCTCATTCACACCAATAAGTCACATGATACTTGAGAGGGTAATTGGCTAATTGGGCACAGTATGGTGGTTTAGACATTAATGTCTGCTGAGTTATTTTGAGGACACAGTCAAATTTGTCGTATGAAAAGATATTATTAAATATTTACAAAAATGTGAGGGATGTACTTAATTTTGTGAGATACTGCATTTATCTCCTACTGAAATTATCTCATATTTAAATATATATAGACTGCACAGACCAAGGAGAATTGCTGCAATGTGGTGGACATGTTCTTTGGATATGCCTTGTTGTGTATGGGTAAGCATTGTCCTAAAAAAAGTAAAATGAAAGTTGGAAGCCTTTATATATACTGTTAACATAATAATAAATACAATATATGGTATAGATTGTATTGTGGCCAGAGAAACCAAGATACCTGATCTTTTTAGAGAAAATTGATGCAAAAATGTAAAGGACCACCCAGACTACTAAACCAGAAGTCCACAAGCCAGGTCATGGTATGGGGTTGTGTCAAAGGTCAATTACACTTATGTGATGGCAGTACATAAAACTGTATTAAGATTTTAGAGCAACAAGAGACATCTTTTTAAGGATGTCCATGTGTTTTTCAACAACAATGAAAAAACACGTGCAGCACACATCACAAAGGCGTGGTTGCGGAAGAAGAGTTTACGTGCACTGGACGGGCCTGCCTGCAGTTTAATAGTTAACGTGTTTGAAATTTTAAAATGGAAAATGTGACAGTGACAAATTGTACTGTTACGTACCTTAGATGGAGCAAAGTAACATCAAAAACTCCTTTATTGTTTTGTATGCTCAAAATCTTTTAACTGTTATGAGATGGCAGCATTACAAAGTGCTGAATGCTTTACCATCACAGCTGGTTTTGGAATGTATAGGATATAGTATATTAGTATAATGAATAGTATATTGATAAATGAAATCAAGTTGACCAGACAGTACATGAAATATCTTGGGTTCATTCTGTCTGTCATTCTGTCAAAGGCAATGTGAAAAATATGAATCTTCCACACTAATTTAGTAAAACAGTCATGTTTCAAATTTCTTATAATGCAGAGTGACGTCAGTGTAACTTGTGTAAACAAGTTAAAAGTTACTTAAAACTCTTGTTCATGTACATGGAGGTAAGATAATAAACAAGAAGAACTGTGGGAAGAAGAGTCTAAGATGGCGTGGAGAACCTAACAGAGGCAAGCAGAAAACTTCAGTTTTGTTTTGCTTTTGTAAGAAATCTGACCATCATAGGTTTTCTTATAATAGCTATTAAAAATTTAAAACAAATAAGCATATAAAATGTGTGAAATAAATGGAACAAAGTAAACAAAAATATGGTAACAACTGCTTTTTTGGAGGATTAGAGGGTCTAGCACAATTTTCCTGTTACTTTTTTGCGATTTCCATCCAGCAATTTAGGCATAAAAACTTTTCAGAGCTTAATCAATAAGTTAGTGACAGAGACGAAAATGATACAGGAAGCAGTGGAATTCATGCATGTAGTTTCACCAAATTAACAAAGACCCAGGAATTTCCAACTGAGAGCAGAAGAAGGGCGACTGTCCATGGTTAGTGGCAAATTAATTTAATGCTCATTCACTCAATTGGATTCTCTCTCTTTGTTTTTTTCCCCTTGTGCAATGATCTTCAGTGATGGATCGAGAGCTGGTTCTCAGTTTGCAAAGGCTCACAAAAGATAAACTGTACCGGAGGGGTTGTGTTACCATAGTAACACTACCACCTTATTATGGTGGGATAAAGGGCAAGACAGAGGAAAAATTGACTATATCTACTTGGATAAATGAAGAGAGATCCACATCCATGCTAAAGCTAAACTATGTGGTACAGTAATCCCCAGGTTAGTCCAAGGCCTAAACATTTATTACATTTGGTTAAGGAGCAGCTTAGATTTAGTAGCTCAGCCTAGTTGAGTTCTCTCTGAGTGCACCTAAATATAGTTTGATCTTTCTCTTCCAATCTATGTCGTTAATTATTATATGGTTGTCTGGGTCAACCCCTGAGGCAGTACACAAGATGCTGAGTGCAAATGGAGGATGTTTCCCTAGCTGTACTAATTGATTGGGGAAAGACAAGAAATCCGCCTTCCCCTGAGAAAAGCTTACATTTCCCATCCCACACCACCCCAACAGTCTCTGCCTTAACCGACATGTTGCAGGGCCTGTCTAGCTCTAGGCCACTAAATGATTTAGAGATGTTCAGGCTAGATTAAAAACATATTAGTTAAGCATACAAACTGTTGTAATGCTTTTGAGTTTACTTGCATGCAACTCTCTTCTGGTAAAATCTGCAGAATAAACACATTAAATAAAATTGTCACACTTTGTCATACATCAGGGGCTAAAGGGGCATTGTATTCCTAAAGACTTGGTTGTAACCAGTAGGGCTACTTTTCGGGCATCGCTGATGTGCACCTCTGAAAGGTAATTCATTCCTTGTTCTTTTTTCATGAGTTCATGGTCGAGAATGTGGGGACTGCAGCACCTATCCCCAGAGAACACAGGATGCAAGCATAAGTGTGCTAAGTAAGGCTTGCTAGTCACCCAGACTGGCATCATCACACATGTCACTTGTGTCTGAATGTGACCTCCACCTTATCTAGAACTGAATGTTGATGTGAGTGGTCAATATTTATGAACATTTAAAGCTGTTTAATGCAGTGAATTAATTCTGCAATAATATAAATATTTTGGGGGTGACAATACCATTAGGGGCAGTAAGCAGTATTACAACAAGACGCGACATCAGCAATCCTATGTAACAAGTGCCGGGGTAGGCA
>JAVSBV010114046.1:0-20822 GCA_033117975.1 Parotocinclus spilosoma
CAAACCTCTTTGTTGTAAAGCTGCTTTGTGACAATTCTGTATTGTAAAAAGTGCTATAGAAATAAATTGACTTGACTACTACCACAAAAAAAAAATGTGACGGTCTAGTCTCTTTCATTTCAGTTGTCAATAAACCCTCCAAGCTTGCATTTCAGGCCTGCAACACATTTCAAAAAAGTTGGGATGGGCACAATTTAGAGTGGGTAATCAGGTAAAAAATAATTTTGTATACAAGTGTGCAAGTAAACTTCCATGATCTCGATCCCTCAGAAGGAACTGCATCCAGAACAGTCATATGTCAGTAGCTGACAGAACTGACAGACAAAATAAAATTTGTCAAGCACTTCAACACACTCACAAATGCAACTAAAACTTTACTGTGCAAAAAAAGAAGCAGCATCAACTTTCCTGTGCTCAGCTGCGAAAGGTGTATTGTGGTCAGATTATTCAGTATTCCTGATCTTTTTTTGTTTTTTTGAAGAAATGAATGCTGTGTATTTTGGACCAAAGACAAAAAGCACCATCCAGACTACAAGTACAAAAGCCAGGGTCGGTATGGGGCTGTGTCAGTACACTTGTACATTGATAGTTTAAAGCACCATAAGCTGGGGACGTCCATGTATTTTTTAACAAGACAATCCAAAACCACATGCTGCACACATTACAAAGGCATTCTGGTTAAAAAAAATAAAAATAAAAATAAATGATGTGTGTATATATATATATATATATCTCACCTGTAACGCTTCATTGCTTGACCAAAATGTCTTTTAATGTGTTGTGAGGAATAAATGACAACATTAAAAAGTTTTAGAAACGTGTTGCAGGCCTGACAAGCAAGAACGGTTGATAAACAAATTAAATGTTTACCAGACAAAGCATGAAATATCTCAAGCTCATACTGTCTGTAATGAAATAAGAGTCAAAGGAAGAAACACCTTATTTTGCACGTTTTTATACGCATTTACTTTACTAGCCCAACTTGTTCTGATTAGGACTGATAAACTTCATAAACTGCTATACGGCTATATTGCTTATATTAAAACCTCTTTTAAAACCTTATCTCAGAACCACTGAGCTTTACCGGAATGCCTTGTTCATTTTTGTTATGTGACTGAGCTAATATTTTTATCCAAACACTTAGATCTGCTGAAATACAGCCATTAATGTCTACAAATTTGATGAATTCTTGGAATAATAAAGTTTGATTTGCTTTATTTTATGCAGATGAAGGGCAGCACGGTGGCTCGGTGGGTAGCACCGCTTGCCTCACAACAAGAAGGTCCTGGGTTCAATCCTAGGGTGGAGCGGCTTAGGTCCTTTCTGTGTGAAGTCTGCATGTCCTCCCCTTGTCTGCGTGGGTTTACTCTGGGTACTTCGGTTTCCTCCCAAAGTCCAAAGACATTCTTGTTAGGTCAATTGACATCTCCAAATTGTCATTGCCTTGTGTATGCAAAACTGGAAAAATTTCCTGCCGAAATACTTCATGGATCACATCGATGAAGGAGAGAAATGTGTGCAGATCGATGATCCATCAAGTGACCGAGAGCCAGCTGCGACAGATGAAGCCTCTGATTGGGAGTGTGATAGCCTAGCGGTTAAGGTACTGGACCCTGGACCAGAAGGTCCAGAGTTCAAATCCCACCTCTGCCAAGCTGCCACAGTCGAGCCCTTAAGCAAGGCCCTTAACCTACAATTGCTTGAATTGTAAGACTGTATGAGTTGTAAGTCGCTATGGATAAGGGCGTCTGCTAAATGCCGTAAAAATGTAAATGATTAAAAAATTAAGTCTGGTACACTGTACAGATATGGTACAATAAAGATACTGACTGATACAAACATTTAAAACACTATTTACATTTATATAAGGATACAGGCTTTCCTGAAGGTGAAAGCTGAGGAAGATTCTGGAGCGTTCCACTAACCAAACTGTCCCAGTGGGATGTCTGACTATGTCAAAACAAGTTTAAATCATTGTTACACATAGCAATAATAAAAGCTAACAGTCTAAAACATTTATGGACAATAAAAAAAGTAACTTACGAATGAAGTGACTGCAGCTTACCTAGCAGAAGCTTGGCTTGTATGGAGTAGTTTCGCTGTGGAAACAGGGCACACAGACCTCACCAACTCCCATGGCTCTATTCCTAAACTCTGGCCCCTTGATATAGATGCTGATATGAAAATATTTCCAATAATCCAACAACTAAAAACAAGCACATGAATTGAATAAATCTGCAAACCTGTCTATGTTAAGACTCTGCACTGGCAGTAGCAGTCCAGCCATGCATGAGGTTATGTGTGCATTCATTGCTGTGAGTGTGCTTTGTGGCACACCATAGTCAACAGCTCTGATTCCTGCAATGGCTTTCTGCTGCAATCCAGTGCAACTCAGAGCATGATCATTATGAAACAGAAGTATGCCATCAACAGACCTGTGGGCCACAAGGTTTAAGCAAACTATTAAAACATGCAGGCATAAGAGTAATCAGTAGTAATGAGTAATGCAGGAGTAATCTCTAAACAGATATCTAAACATTTCCTGGCTGAATTAAAAATAGCTGGAAGAATTAACAATAAGAAATGGCCTTCAAGTGCTCGTGTGGTCCACCAGTCTGATTTGCCTACCAACACGAATCCCCATTTTAAGCCTTTAGCCTGGCCAGGAACTGCAGGCACATTCGGATGTGTCTGAGTGAGGAAAGGTGGGTCATAGATCATCTCTCTGGTACTGCAACAGCAGCTCTTGTGGGTCCTTCAAGTAATGGTGACGTAAGCAAAACATGGCAAGGAAATCATCTCATTTTACCCCATTTCCCTGGTCACGTGCATGGGCTGGGTCTCGGTCCGCTAATTTGCACCACAACTTTCAACTTGAAGTTCATTGTAGATGACATTTATCCATTTTAGAATATCAACTTTGATGAGAAATGCCTATGTATCTTTTATATACATTTATTATTAAGATTATACAGACCTGTGCAGTGATGCTAGGCTCAGTAGAGTGTTGTAGTTCTGGAGTGGACTCTCTCCACTCTGATGAGGAACCACAGAGACAGTCAGGATGTGAGCCACAGGAAACTCTTCACGAATCTCCTCACACAGCCGTGAACCAAGTCCTGCTCACATGCCGATAACGCAAAAATACAAATGAAGATACCGCATAATTATAAGGGAGAGCATTTATTTGTCCTTACTCGTGATTAGGATACCCTCTGTACTGAAGAATAAGCTGACCTTACCTCATACTACTTTACTAAATGCTGTCATACTGTTATATAAATTCCAGTTCTCTGAAATACTCCAAAATAGCATGTGGGAGATTTTAATACTTTAACCCACTATCCAAAGCACTATAACAAATAAGGATCAGGAATTTGTGAAATTGGATGGGGTTTCGAATCACCCCTTATCTACCCATTCATCTGTGAGTGACCTAAAATGTAATTAAACAGAAGGTCATGTTTTTTGTTTACACTGTGGGATTTCATTGTATAACCCAAAATGAGTATACCCAAGATCTCCCATTTTGCGTTGACAACTTCATATAATTTGTAGGCCTGCAAGAGACCTACCCACATAGGCAAGAGGATCAATCATAAAACCTCCTGTGCCATCATATTATACTAGCATCACATACAGTGGGGGGAATATGTATTTGATATATTGCCCATTTTAACACCTACAAAGAATGGATAGGTCTGTAATTTTATGTTAGGAACACAGAGAGAATCTAGAAAACCACATTGTCCATCCATCCATTATCTTCCGCTTTATACACTCAGGGTCGCGGGCCAGCCAGTGTTCATCCCCGGCAACTCTGGGAGCAAGGGCAGGAACAACCCTAGACAGGGCACTAATCTATCCTAGGGAAGACACATAGTCATGCACAGTCAGGACTGTGGTAGCCTAGCGGCACTGGACTCTGGACCTGATGGTCCCAGGTTCAAATCCCACCTCTGCCAAGTTGCCACAGTTGGGTCCTTAAGCAAGACCCTTAACCTACCATTGTCTGAATTGTAAAAAAAACTGTATCAGTTGTAAGCCGCTCTGGATAAGGGTGTCTGCTAAATGCCATAAATGTAAATGTAAATGCACATAGTGCCACTTTAGAGACACCAATTAACCTAACACACATGTCTGTGGACTGTGGGGGAAAAAACTGAGTACCCGGAGTAAACCCACACAGACACGGGGAGGACATGCAGACTCCACTATAAGAAGCTCTCCCATTCTGCACTCATTACCTGTATAAAAACACCTGTACACACACTCAGTCAATTACACTCCAACCTCTCCACCATATACAAGACCAAAGAGCTGTCCAAGGACACCAGGAAAAACATATAGAGGCTGGGATGGACTACAGGGCAATAGGCAAGCAGCTTGGTGAACATACAACTACTGTTTTCGCAACTATTAGAAAAAGGAAGCACAAGATGACTGTCAAACTTCCTTGGTCTGGGTCTCCATGCAAGAGCTCACCTCTTCGGGTAATGATGCAGGGAAACTACACGGGAGGAAGAGAAGATAGCTGGGACCACAGTCTTAAAGATGACTGATAGTAATACACTACGTCGTCATAGATTAAAATTCTGCAGGGAACACAAGGGCCCCCTGCTCATGCCATTGATTGTCCAGGACCATTTAAAGTTCACCAGTGACCATATGGATGATCCAGAGGAAGCATGGGAGAGGATCATGTGGTCAAATAAGAACAAAATAGAGCTTTTTGGTAGGAACGCCACTCGCCATGTTTGGAAGAAGAAGAAGGATTAGTAGAACCCCAAGAACACCATCCCAACCATGAAGCATGGCGGTGGAAGCATTATACTTTGGGGTGATTTTCTGCAAAGCAGACAGGGCGACTCCAGCGAATTGAAGGAGGGATGGATTGGGTCATGTATCGCGAGATTTTGAGCACTGAAAATGGGTCGTGGCTGGGTATTCCAGCAAGACAATGACCTGAAACACACAGCCAGGCCAACTAATGACTAAGTGGCTCCGTAAGAATCCTTTCAAGGTCCTGGAGTGAACTAGCCAGTCTCCAGACCTGAACCTAAAAAAAATAAATCTTTGGAAAAAATCTTTGTATGGAGGAGTGGGCCAAAATGTTGAAACATTTCCAAAATGGCCAAAACAGGAAACATCTGAACTACTTCTGTACCAAATAGAAGTTCTGTTTCTCCTTCGTATTTAATACTTATTTTATGCAATAAAATGCAAATTAAATGTTTAAAAATCATACAATGTGATTTTCTGGATTATTTTAGATTCTGTCCCTCAAAGTTGTGTTTCAGTGTACCCGTCATAAAAATTACAGACCTCTCCATTTTTGTAGGTGGGAAAATCAGCAGTGTATCAAATACACTGTAGGTGGGGTTTTACGTTCCAGGCCCACCCGCGATAAACAAAAATCCACGAAGTAGGGACGCTATATTTATTTAAATATTTATACACTATTTTAGCCATAAAACTTGCAGAACGTTTGGGTGGCATCATAGGGCTTGAATGGATTCAATCTATTTATGAAACTTTCACAGAGAGCTCAATACCGCAGATACAAACTTGTCATGTCGGCAAGTAGCGACTCTTACTTCTCGTTTTTGGTGAGTATTCATCCGCTGAGTAAATACGCTATTTACTGTAAATTGTAATATTTTATGATTTATAACATTTCTTTATTGTTAGAATTAATATTTTTAATATATATTTAGCAATTGTGATTTTTTTATGTAAAAGTTCATCAAATACATGTATATTTAAATATACACACGTTAGCTATACCACATGTACTACTATGCAGATCGAGTTCCGTAAAAATCTGCAAAACAGCTAAAATACGCGATATATTTTTTCCATTAAAATTTTCGGAAAACCCGCGATGAGTCCACGAAAGGTGAACCGCAAAGTGGCGAGGGAACACTGTATATGCATCTATTTTGTGTGTTATGTGTTTAGCGGGACTAACTGAATAGATGGGGACATGAAAAAAATATCCTTAAGCCATCGATAGGATATGGAGTGACAAAATCGCAACACATATTTTAGTGTTAAATTTGCAATTGCATTACCTTGTTTAATGATAAAACATGCCTTTCAGTTAATTGAAGTAGTTTTAGACAGACAGACAGACAGACACACACACACACACACACACACACACACACACACACACACAGACGTACACACATACACACACACACACACACACACACACACACACACACAGACGTACAATGTCCTAGGGACGGGAATGACGCCCAGTGGAATGGCTCATATATAAGTTAAGCTTATTCTGTGTTAATTATACCCTTGCACCTTCAAATCAACTAAACAATGGCATATACCCGTAGCCTTTTGTTCCTATTTTAATTCTTCTGGCCTGGTTGACTAATCTAGCACATACTGCCTAGGGTGTTAGCTGCATTTATCTGTTCTTACAGTGTAGGAGGAGACATATGCTCACTCCTTCCTTCCCCATTCTCATACTAATGTCGCAGGGAGAGCAGAGGCACTGAGTCAGCAGTGGAAAGGAAACAAGTAGAGCCTTGGAGATGAATATATCAATGCCAAAGCAGAGGTGCTTCACTCCCTGTATTCAAGCCTTAACAGTAACACCAACGTCCTTTAGAAGAACACTGCATGCATTCTCCTGGCCTATCCATCTCTCCGTGACGAAAGGGCTTTTCTGTCTGCCAAGGCTAAGACATGTAAAGTACTGTTAGAAACTACACAAAACAACTGGACGACAGAAACGAATGACGCTCCCTGGACAGCTAGTGAGCCCCCCCCCATATACATATACACACACACACACACACACACAAAAACACACACGCATTCATAATAACGCAAACCCATGCTGGCAAAAGCCTTGCCAAAAATATAACGCGAATGATTTGACTTCTTTTATCCCAGCATGAATGTAATTCCCATGCAGTCGGAAATGTCACTTTCATTATTAGTCAGACCTTCTCTGGAGTTACCGGTAGCCTTGGTTTCTCAGTGGTGCACTATGCTAATGGCAGAGGATTGGATCTCATCCTGCAGTGATATCATAATCAGCCCACGATGACTAAAAACGATTTAAAATCTGACAGTCATATATCATCATAAAGCTCGCTCTTAAGAGCCTAAACCTTGTCTAGGAATCATCAGATGCACCATTGATAATTTCTTGAGTTTTGCTTAATATGGGTCAAAGGCATGGAATTTCACGAGCCTTTCAGGCTAGGTTGTCATTCAATGAGCTTTTTTAAAGATTAATCTGTAGAAGCAAAGCATTAGGTTTAACCCTGATTTGCAGTACTGTCCACCATTATTTGTTGTTTTAGCAATGTTATAATGATCACACACACACACACACACACACACACACACACACACATATATGGAGCCAAAATTTCTAAATAGGATTTGTCACACCTTAATACTCTTCTCCACTGATCTTTTGTCTAATCATTCTGAGCATCAGCCTTTTTACCCTGTTGTCCCTCCAATAAAGTGGTTTCTTGGCTGCTCCCCTTCCAAAAATACCATTCCATACCATGAACACACTTATTTGGACCACAGAAGCATCAACTTGCCATCCTGATGAAACATACAAACTGCATACACATTTCATGTATGTTTTGGTTGCATTCTATTAAAGACTAAGTGGAATACACACGCTGAGAAATCTGATTATAGAGTGAAATTCCACTCTCTTTTTTCTTAATCCAATGTAAGAAATCAGAAAATGCTGTATATTCATGACCCCATGAATAATCAGATCACTGAGTGCGTTTCCATGCACTTAATAATCAGACTTGTAAACAGTAAAATACTCTTATACATTGGACTTACATTGGATTAAACTATTAAATAAAGAGAGCTGGATTTTACCTCCATAATCAAATTTCTCAGCATTTGTATACTTCTACTAATTGCAATTACTTTTCTCATTCTGTGCGCACACACAGAAGCAGTCCGAAAGTGGATAGCAGAATCAAACAAGGTTGACAGATGCGCATATTCTAAAAGACTTTAATTCCTTTGAGCTTGTTTCCATATACCTGGTTGCTTGTTTCTCTTTAGGGAAACGATCTGGCAACCCTAGAATTAATTGCAGCATCTGGGAAACAGCTCCCAAAGACTTTAGTGAAGACTCTGAAACACAGTATATGCTTAAGAAAATTAAGCATTATTATTATTATATTATATTGTACTAATTATTATAGTCTTATTAAACCGATCACATTGTTCTGTGAGATTATTGGCTTGTTTGAAAGTTACACCAATTACTGCAAGTAAACCCAGAGTTATCCCATTATTTATCCAAGTGCATGTAAACTTGTTGAAAATCTGATTATCTGTGGTTATCTGGTTATTAGGAGCATGTAAACGTATTCATAGTAAACCCCAACCCAAGCCCTAAGGAACTGCCATTTCCCACAGCTGGCTCTTACCACTGAGCCAGTGCAGCTGCTTGAGGTAATATGCTTCAGCTGAACTTAGCACAGGTTCATCCTCTCAAAACGAGACGACGCCTTCAACTTTTCATCACTCAGCGCCTAAGAGGTAGTAAAAATCCCTAGCTCTCACCCCAACTGACAGCCACTAATGGAGGATAAGGATCGTAAACACGGCTTTGCCGTGATGGAAGTTCTCTCATTTCCCCATCATCAAAACCTCTTTCCATATCCTTTCAGAAGATGCCTGTCAGAGATCTAAACAACATCTGATATTCTGCCTCGGAAAGTTTTCTGGGCATAGTGTCAGGAGTGGGCATCCTTTGTAGCACTCTTCTGAGGTGTTAGAAAAAACACCTTCACGTCTATAGAGGAGCTCCGATTTCACTCCTTTGTGCTTTTAAAGCGGTGAGTCGCCTTCTCGCTTGAGTAAGCAAAGGATGGAGGCAAGCTGACAATCATCCCTCTGTCCTCAAAGACATTTCGAGCATTGCACAAAGGGCCAAGCCTTGACTAGCATCTAGTCGATAATATCGTAATGGTAATTGTTCGCTATTCAACAATCTGCAGAATTATAGGTCTCTGAGCTTGTTCGGAAGCCCGCAGCATCTAGTATTTCAGCTCAAGTGTTTCCACTTGTAAATAATGATTCATAATGACCGTGTAACATGAATCAAAAGGAAGCAGCTAGAACAGACACTTACAGGAACGCTTCATATTGCAGCATTTTTCATACCGTGTGATATTAAAAATCTCTACAGTATTTCAAGAACAGGAATTCCAACTCTAACGTTTAAATGCCCGGAATGTAACATACAATCAAGTTTAAAACTTGACGAGCGATCCAAATAAAAGGCCTTTATCAGACTCGCGGGTTTGATCACACGATCCTACCTTGCTAGTTTTCATCATGCAATTTACCACAGATGTGTTAATGTAAAATACTCCGCTTTAAGTGTCTGTCTATGTGTTGCTGTATGCGTACCCTTAATGATGAAAGCTGTTACAAACAGCTGTGAATGACAGCTCCACTGTAATTTATTTTCAGAATTTTTAGAAAGACGGTGACAGCAAAAGGTAATTTGAATTGAATTCCCTTGAGAATGAAGCCAGTAAAAACATGCTAGGATACCAGACACATTGGCCTTGTTAATGTTATTTTGATGCTACCAAAAACTATGGAATGAAAACTTAACAGAGAAACAATATTTCATACTCATTTAATACACATAGATCACTTTATTAGGTACACCTCCTTGTTTTCACATTCATTGTCCATTTAATCAGTTCTACTTACCATATAGAAACACTTTGTAGTTCTATAATTACAGATTGTAGTTTCTGTTTCTTTACATACTTGTAATCCTATTTTCCTACGGCCAGGAATTGAGAGGGACCAATTAATCAGGCCCATTCATGGCATTTTGGAATAATCGGTATTGCCGATGCTTGCACCCACGAGGCTGATATTCAAAACTAGTAGAATTTCCTGCGTTACAACTTGCAGCTCTTAAAATAGTATTGGGATTAAAGAAAATGTGTACTACTCTAAAATTGTTTATTAATTGCAGGTATTCATTTATTTATTTAGTTTTTTCCCTACAGAAACAAGATTAACTGGTAATAAATGCTGTTGTTAAATGCAATGCAATGTTTTGATTTAAGAACAAGATACTGAATTTATAGCTTAACTAAAAGTTTAAGTTCAGCAATTCTGTGTCTCATTTATTAACATTAGTGTTATCTGTTTGCAAAACCAACAGTGATACCTGCTTGATATATCGGCCATCTGTACATAATCATATGGGCCATTTAAAAAAAACAAACAAGAAAAACCCATGTGGGCCAACCACTATGCAGGACAACTGGACCAGAGCAGTTCAGGTACTATCTGGGTGGTGGATCATTCTCAGCACTGCAGTGACTGATGTAGTGTTCTGTTAGTGTGTTTGTCCGGTGTGAATGGCTAACACACAACTGTATATAAAAACTCCAGCAGCACTGCTTTCATTTACTGTGCACTCTAGTAAGCATTTACCTTATTGCTCCACTTTGTTGATGCAAAATCAGAGATCAGAGACAACTGTTGTTGTACTGCTTGTGTAACTCTTTTTGTGGTCCTACAACAGTGCTCACAGGACGCTGGTGGCTGAACATTTTTGGTTGGAGGACTATTTTCAGTCCAGCACTGACACTAAGGTGGTTAAAGACTTCAGCAAAACACGCACTAACAAACCACCACCACGTCAGTAGTACCTGATGTGTGCTGGTCGTGTGGGGGTCCTGACCATTACAGAACACTAAAAAAGAACTAACAAACAATGCTGACAAACAATTGCAGAACTAAAAAGTGCTCCTGTATAGTAAATGGAGGTGATAAACTGGACAATAAGTGTAGAAACAGGGAGGTGTACCAAATAAAAGAGATGAGCGAGTGTAGATAAATAGCTGTGCCACACTCTTTGCAGTCCATATTTGGCAAACCAGCCAATTATTGAGACAAAACAGGACAAGTTGGCCTAATCAGGGACCAACATCGCCTTTATTGGCCTGATCTAGCCCTGTGCGTATTTGTACTGGCTAGCATCTGATATCATTAATCAATGCTTCCTCTGCGAGAATGCAAATTAAATTCGCAAGCAAACTTCCTCTGACGACGAAAAACAACATTTTCCTGTCACAAAAGATCGGAGAAAACTTTGGATCACCTCCCCACGCTGTTATGTAATTATGAGCAGTTCAATAAGCAAATTCCGAACACAGTTACCGTTGCAAAACAGTAGAAATCCTTTGAATTCAAACAATGAGGCAAAGTAGGCACTCTGCAAAGCTGAAAGGTTAAAATAGCTTCGGGTTATGCAGCTACACTGAGCGGGCTAATTACAGATTTAAGACTGAAACAGTAAACCAATTACAGGGTGGAGAGTGAGGTGCTCCAGTGAGCCATGTTAGAGCAAGAATGGCAAGATTGGGAAACCCATTGTGTACTGATGGCATCTTTTTATCTCGCCCTCTCTGTGCTGATGAAGCTAAAAGACAGTAAGAAGACGCGGGGGATTTTTTTTCCTAATCTCATCAGAGGTCATTGTTTTCAGAGCTCATTAAGCTACAGGAAGTCCAGAGGTCTCCTCGCGGTTGACAAGACAGCTCCTTCCAGTTCACCCCCTTCAAACACACCCCATCAATATCCCCTTTAACCCTGCTAAGGACAAGAGGAGGCTTGGAAAAACAAGCAGCCAGGACAAAGGGGAAAGAGGGGGGGATCAACAGAGAGGATTCTGAACAAATACACAAGGCTTGGAACCCTGACTGAGAACCTGGTTTAAGGTTTTATCCCCGAGACGGCAGGAAGTCACTTTCTTTTATGCTCGTTGGGGTCTTCCTTCTCATTCTAATCTGTTCTCCTGGGAGAAAGTGAGTGAAGCCACAACATATGGGAGATGCATTAAAGTAAAAGGGTGAAAGAGAGAAGCGCTGTTGCGTAGTGTTAGGTCATCCCGGGAGACGGATCGTCAGAGCTGTGGCACACAATGCAACACAATCACAATAGCCATACTGTAACAATGTGTTAAGAACGAGACTGCTCGATATGGTGCCCTGTGTGTCGTGTCACAACACCTTCAGCTTCCGTCTTACCTATGGAGCTAACATAAGCCTGCATAATGACAATGCTAAATACAGTACAGTGCAAAAGTCTTAAGCCACCTTTAGATTCGAATTGCCATTTGTAAAGTAATGGTATTACGGCCATTAGAATATCCCCTCATTTTTGCGAGCAGTACATTTAGCGTGACCTTCCGTTACACTTTAGTAATAACAGCATCTGGAAGCTTCATCAGGTTGCCAAGTTGACATTTCTATAGTTTAAGGAAACTTCACAAAGGAATAGTCATTATAAAATAGTAAAAAAAAAAAAATTTAATGGGAGAAGCCATGAAACCTCTTTTTCTAAAAAGGCGTTAAGAAGCTCAAGATACGAGGTTTAAAAGACTGAAATAAAGATCAGTGAAAAGGAATTATAAAGTGACATTTGAAATGATGAAATTTCTATTCATGGTTGCTTGAAATTATGAAATTATTGGGTGACGTTTGAAAGGTTTTAAATATTTGGGTCCAAACATCAACAATATTTTATATATGGCCATTAAAGCATTGATAAAGCAACAAACCTAATGGTGGCGTAATACTTTTTGCGGAGTACTGTATACTAAAATATGTTTCGAAATTATTGGCACCCTGGGCAAATATTAGGTAAAACATTTTCTCACACAAAAAATAAGAATTTTACTTGAAAATCGTACATGATTTATAAAACCCATACCAAAGGGTTTTGTTAAATAAAAATAAAATAACAAAACCAAAAAAAAGAGCGTGGCATGGTAAATTCTAAAACTTCAAACATAATCTCTTGTTCTTATTCTTATAACTTATTCTGCTTCTTCTGTAATCTCCAGTCAGTATTGAGTAAATGTTTGCCCACTAACTGTATGCGGGGGTAAATACCTATTTGGTCTCTTTTCAGGCAGGTTGTTTAAAACTTTTACTATTCGCATTAGACAAGACAAGATTTTATATCCGAACCATGGAGTTTGCCCCCCACCTTTGCTGCTACAACAGCCTTTGTTCTTCTGAGAGGGATTGCCGCTAGATTTTGGACCATGACTGTGAGGTCAGCTTCTGATGTTAGATAAGGCCGGCTCACTATTGGCATTCCAGTGCATTTTCAAAAAGTGTCTGTTGGAGATGAGGTCAATGTGCTTTGCAAGTTCTCAATCTAACATGTCAAACTATGGACGTGGTTTAATGCTGGAATGTTGGGGAACGAATTTGTCTGCGAACTGATTTTTGTCTATGAATTAGGAAAATCAACACACTGTATTGTTTCATATAAGCATCGTCTAATCTTCCTTGTGTTAATGCATGACCATATGACGAAGCCAAACTCATATTTGTTGACAGAGAAACAGAAAATAATAAAAGGCTTACAAACATATTACTCATTTGGACAAGGTAAGATATAACGATACAAACTAAAATGTGAATAGAAACTATAATAATATATTCATATCAACAATGAATGAAACGTTTCTGAAATTCACATTGAAATGCAAGGGCTGGTTTAAAACCCTAATCCAGTATCCGAACCACCAACCAGCTTTGACAAATGATAATCAGGAAAATGGCAGAAGTAAAGGTCAGACAAGTGGCTTCTTCAGTTATCTACACCCTTCACTTGCGTTTTACTCTGTTGATAATTGTGGAGTAGTGATTGCTTCATTGTAGTGTTAAGTGCTGGAATAACAAACAGATAACAGATGGACAGCATGGACAAACAAAGTTAAATACCATTAAATGTGGGTAGGGATGTGAATAGAAATGGGTCCAATCCAATCCTATATCAGCATCAGGTCCAATATTGGCATTGTTTACTCACAGGATATCAGACGATCCAGATTCCTGTACATGTTCTGCGCTGGATCGTGAATGTGACGAATCATAACGTAAAATGATCCAGATTCCAGATCGTCATTTTACCAACTTCAGTCAGTGACTGAGTCAGCAAATAACACTAAAATATCATTTGTTTGGAGGTACAGTCGATTCCGGATAGGGGACCACCGGTTAATGGGACCAGCCGCTTATTCAAACGAAATCCTAAAGTACCGAAACAAATCCTATGAAATATGATTAATTTTATTTGCTTATTTGGACCAAAATTTCGCTTAATCGCACCAAAGAACGTGTACTGTATGTAATATCCGTGAATTAACTCTTCGCCTCTGGCATAATTAACCGAAAACTCCCGAGTTTCTCCCCCAGCCCTCTACTGCCACCTACAGGTCTTTGCCTAACATTTCAATTTACAACAAAAACAAGCCACAAGTCGCCACTTAGCCACTGCAAAAGCGCGTCAGATCACACTTCATAAGTTCTTCAAACGTTGACTGGAATTTAGTAAGAACTTGTTTTTTTTTACAGTATTATGCTTCGCATGCTGAGTACCTATATATTGTGTTGTAGATCGTTTCGTAAAACTTGTTTGCATATTTATTTTTCAATGAATAAAGTTTGTAAGCAACAGTAGTTCTTGTTTATTAAACCTTTATTGTGCAATTTACACATATAGCAAACGTACAAACATTTAATATGTTACGTAGCACGTCCCTTCTTGTAACACAGGGCATGTTTGTTTAATCGGACCAGTCAGTTATTAGGTAAAACGATCGCGTCCAGATGTGGTCCCATTAACCAGAATCGACTGTATTTTAGTGTTGGAATGCCAAAACACAAGGAAGCTACTTGTAATGTGTAAGAAGCCAACAAATTTATCCTAGCTTACAGACAGGAAGACACGACCAGGCAGCAGACCCTCCCTGATATTTTCCAGAAACATGATAAACTTCCAGCACACATCCCAAAGGCTAAAGGGATTACAGAGATGTTGCAACACATCATGATACACGATGACCAAGCGCTATCTGTAGAGGAAACTGGAGGATTTCGCAGCCTGTTGGAGCACTTAGAGCACAGGTACAAACGTGCATGTGTGTATATTTTAGCTGACCTACAGTAATAAGAAATGCTGTGGTCTTGTAGAGCTCTTGTATCAGAGTCTGTGAATTGGAATCGGATCAGACCTGAAAACACGTGCATCTACCCATCATTAGTTTTGAGTACAGTGGGACCTCGCTACTTGTCGTTCATTCATTCCAGAAGGAATAACGAGTGTCAAAAATGTACTTTTACATTTACAGCATTTAGCAGACGCCCTTATCCAGAGCGACTTATCACGGAGATATTCTTACAATTCAAGCAATGGTGGGTTAAGGACCTTGCTTAAGGACCCAACTGTGGCAGCTTGGCAGAGGTGGGATTTGAACCCAGAGCCCAGTGACTTAACCACTTTCGACTTTGTTCATCTAATGTTTAGTTTTAATGATAATGGTTCAGCTCTAGTTGTTCTTGTGTACCTGTTTACTCATACCTATAAGAGCACTGATTGATGTATTGATTATTGAAATTGATAGAATTACCTTTAGTTATTCCATATAGCTACTGAGCTTTATGATATCATATGCACTGTATCATTTGACCTGCAGGCTTGCCTATATTTATTTCATGTGCCCATAAAGTTATCACTGTAAACATTTGAAATATTTGCTATATAAACCTCTATAGTAATAAATGTGTTTTACCTACAGTTTTTTTTTGTTATTTCTATGTATCTACAAAGGAATTATATCGAATTTGCCTGAACCCCCACATTCCAAAGACATGTATGTTAGGTTAATTGGGTTATTAAAGTACTCTTAGGGCGTACTCACACTAGGCAGTCTGTACCAGGCCCGGAGTGGCTAATTGGGAGATTCGGGAAGATTCCCGATGGGCCGGATCATATCAATCTCGAATTTGGGAAAAATAATTTTGCCACTTATCTGTCCCTAATCTAATCTTCTTCTTGCATTCATTCTCCATTTAACTCCGTATGCATTCTCTATTCATCATTAGATGGGTACTAACATCTGAGTGAATTCCCCCCTCCCAAATGTTTGAGTTGGTTGCGGCCACAAGTGGTCTTTTCTGGAGCAATAAAATTAAATATAGCAACAGAATAGCACGAAGCGTCAGTCGGCTGTGATGGAGGTTAAAAAGAGCCGAAAAGGCCAGATAAAAAAAAAGAAAAGATGAAAGAAGAAGCTGCCAAATGTGCAAAATTAACTAACCTATTTTCCAGAGGACAGACTCCATCTGCAACCGGTAAACAGAGATATATAAAATAATCTTGAATTGTCAGCTATTGCACAACATTTGCAGTGTCGACTTAGCGTAGTTTATTTTTGTAGAGCCCAATACACACCATTAATCACAAATGTTCAGTTTTAAGCTGAAAATAATAAACATAATTTAGAAGTGTAAGAGTTTAGCGTAAACCTAATAATAGAGCACCTCTTTGTTGGGGAAAAAATGCAATATTAATTTTCAATTATTTTTATTTCAACTTATTGATCCTGTACACATGTAAATATGTTTTCATCTTTATCACATTTTTTACCTTTTAAATCTTAAGCTCATTTAAATTTAAATTTAACATGTTTAAGTAAAGGGTGTTCTGTTAACTTACCAACATATACTTGAACTTATACACAATAAAAAGGCATCGTAAGAGCTAGCTGCTGTTTCATTTATTCAAATTCCTCCTCCATGGAAAAAGTAGGCTGGATTTGGGTTTGAAAAACGGGCCCACTCCGGCCCTGGTCTGTACCATGCTTGGGTGCGATTGACCCCCAAAGCAGGTTAAAACCGGAGTCTAGGTCGGGAGTCAAACCTGGAGTTCAGCTGACTGCGCTAATCACTGCATCACCACACCACCCTCTTTATATACACTGCTCACAAGAATTAGAGGATATTTAATTAGTAATTAAAGTAATTCTTGTGAGCATTGTATACACCTGTATAGGTTTTTCTATAGGCGAGGTCTATATACTTTACTTATACACTACTCCCCTTAATAAATATTAGCGGATATTAGAGGATATCAAAATGAATACGGAATGGATCCCATAAGAACTGCTGGACAATCTGATCTGTTCATGCCCCATCACTGGCAGTATGTTTTCACAGGTAACCATACGTCTCACTGAACAGTCAATGTGGGGGTTCTCTTATCCAGTTCAACATGCTTCTGTTCACCCCATAAATATATCACTTAATACTCAATCACCATAACTGAGTTTTTATCTCATTTGCATAATCAAACGACTTTCTTGGGCTTTTAATTTGCTTTTCTGGTTCTCCTGTTTAATTACATAAAAGCAAATGCTTCTTTTTAAAATTGCTTTCATTCATTGATTCATTTTGAAATACCCTCTAGTTTTGAGACCACTGTGTTTGCATTTGCATGCTACTCTTACCTATACCTTAACTTATATTTATTTCATACATTTATATGTCTTATATCTTTACTTACATGTGTTTTGCAATAGTTATTTCCTATATACACCAGGGAAATTTCATTATGGCATATTTCATTTTGAAGTATCTCCTAATTTCTGTGAGCAGTAGATTTAGATTAGTATGACCTAGATTGGTATTACCTATAATTATCCTATATAGTTACACTCAGTCAGCACTTTAGTAGAAACACCAGTACACATACTCATTTGTGCAATTATCCAATCAGCTAATTGTGTGGCTGCAGTGCAATGCATAAAATCATACAGAAACAGACCAGCAGCTAAAATGCACTTCACATCGATCAGCAGAATGGGGAAAGATGTGATCTTATTGATTGTGACTGTGACATGATTGTTGTGATTTGATGATTTGAGTATTTCTTTATTTATCTTGATCTTTTGGGATTTTCATGCACAGTGGTCTCTAGAGAATGGTGCAATAAAGCAAAGACATCCACTGAGAGGCAGTTTTACAGATGGAGATCAACAGAGTGTGACAAAACTGGTAGAAGCTGGCAGAAAGTCTACTGTATCACTGTACCACTCTGTACAATTGTGCTGAGCAGGAAATAATCTGCATGCACCAACCTTGATGCATATGGGTTACAACTACGGAAGATCCAGGTACTTCTGCCAAGAACAGAAAGCTCAGGTTGCAGTGGGAGCAAGTACACCAACATTTAACAGTTGAAAACTAGCTCGATTTCTACTGAGACCCAGGTGTTTGGATCAGCCTGCCCTGTGTCTACAGTACAGGCTGGTGGAGGTGGTGTAATGATGTGGTAAATTTTTTCTAAGAACCTGTTTTTAATCACACTTAATAATCACTTGAATGCCACGGGCTGTTTTAGTATTGTTGCTGGCCGTGTGCATCCCTTGTTGGATACATTTTTTTTTGACGATTGCTTCCATAGTGCCAGGGCATCATGTTACATCAGGGTCAAAGTTGTGGCTTGGGAAGATGCATTAATGACTAAGGGCCTGGAGCTTATTCTGGACTTTACTGGACAGGATGCCAGTCCTGGACAACATCATAGTGGCTGGTCGGAGTTAGGGTCGCAGTTATAGGACCTTCACTGCCTTAGACACAGTCAGCCATTTATGTGCAAATAAATTTAGCTTCTAAATTTAGCTTCTTTGCATTTAACCATTAATAGCAGGAACTGGGACTGGATCTTTTTATATAGTAAAATATTACAACGGTACTACAATGGTACTAAAACTTCAGTACCAGACTGCAATAAGAGATTTTTTTTATCTTTGTAACTTAAACTGATACATTTTTACTAAAACATGACATTTTATTTAGAAACTAGAAAATAAATGAAAGAAACATTTATTACTGGAAATGGTAGCTTTTAGACTAAACCAGTGGCCAGTGAAAACTGGATTTATTTGTTATCGCCTTGATTTGCCATGAGCGGACAAGAAGCTGCCTTACTAACAAAGCAGATAAAAAACTGGGGAAAGAAAAGAGTGCATGCTGAGACATTCATCCTGTCGCTGATTAGAGCCCACTGTGAGTTGGCCGTCGCATAGCCTCCTTCCCTGTAATCTCACTTCATCTTCGATCTGGTCCCTCCTCTCCTGGGCTCTTCTCTTTTCTCCTGTGCCATGGTTCCCTCTCCTTTGCTGCCTCCTTCCGTCCTTCCTCTTTAGTCCCTCTGTAATGAACGCCAGGCCAGATTAATGTAAGCCAAGCACATACTCCATCACAGAACGCTGTTTCCTCTGTCTCAGTCTTTCCTTTTATCTGCTCCCTCCCTCCTTTATTTTCTCTCTCTCGCCCTCTCTCTCGCTCTCTCTCTTTCTCTCTGTCATGCTCTCACACTTTCATTTGTTCCCTCCCTCTCACTATTCTGTCTTTGGGTCCCTCCTTCCCACTCTGCTCCAATCTCCAGTGAGAGAGAGAGCACGAGAGAGAGAGAGAGAGAATTAAGGGAATAATGTTAGACGATGAGGGAAATTCCAAAGTTTTTTTTCTGGGAAACTTGAAAGAGAAAGAGGATCACCAGCAAGGCCACTGTAAGATGAAAACCTGCAGTTTCAGCTTAGCTTTCTCCTTTTCTCCATCTCTTTTCCTCTTTGATGTCCTTCTTTACTTCCCTCTCTCCTTCATTCTATCTATGGTGTTCTTTTAGGGGGTAGTGGGCCTCCCGCACTAACTGGTATCAGCTGTGGAAGGAAATGGAGGGATGATTTCCATTCCTTCATGGGTCCCTTTTTTCCTCTCCTTCCCAATCTGTTTATCTTTCTAAGCTGGACTGCTCCTCCAGCACTGTCCAGCCAGACAGAGACAGAAGCTCAAGCGTACAGAAGCCGGGATTCATGAATGGGAAGGGTAGGGAGGAAGAATAGCATGCTTGAAGAGGACAGCAGGCTCGTGGTTTCCGTTTTTTTTCCATCCCTCGCTTATTACGTCTGTGTTTGAACCTGCCGTAGTGAGAAGCTCTCCTGTCAGCCTAACCTCCGGAGTGGATATGCAGCACCGGCACACGTGACAAACTGGGTGAGGGACCGCTAGTGTGTGTGCGTGCTCGCATGTTTGTGTGTGTGTATTTGTGTACGTATTATCTATATACTTGTACCTCTCTGTCCTTGGTACAGAATTACTACATTCATTATTGTAAAATGTTTAATAAATTAACCCAGATGATTTTAACTAAAGCACACTGAGATTCACTGGAGTCAGTGTGTGTGTGTGTGTGTGTGTGTGTGTGTGTGTGTCTGTGTGTGCATGCTTTATACAGGCATATGTAATTATGTAATTGTAGAATTACTCCATTAATGATTGTAGAATATTAAATAATCTTAATACACCAATTCAATGGATTTGCTGTTCGGAAGTGATGAATACGCAGAATGAGATTCTCTCTCTAAGATAGATAGTTAGGTAGATACTTTATTAATTTTGGAGGAAATTTAGCAAACACCCGAACAATACATTAGTGGAGTTTAAAAAATTTTGAGGTTTATTAAAAGTCAATTCATAATGTATTGTACCTCATCATTAATATTTAACATCTTAGTTAATACAGTTGAACAAAAATATATATATATATATATTAAATAACCCCAAATTTTTGTCAGCAGTGTATTTCCTACATTTTCTCTTTTTATGTTGCTTTTCATGTCTTGCACTCTCTTACATTCTCTGTCTATTCATCTACCTGGAACCCTGTAATTCCTTTATAGAATCATCTAAGTAGAGAAATAAGGAACTTTCCTGTTACATATATATATATATATATATATATATATATATATATAAAACCAACAACTAACAAAAAAAAAAATATATATATATATATATATCCGTATTTAATCCATAAAATCCCCTGCTGGAATCAGTTTGAATTTCCCTCCTTTTCCCCTCTCTCACCAAGCTCCCTCTTTTTTCTCTCTGGCTTGTTCT
>JAVSBV010114063.1:0-20820 GCA_033117975.1 Parotocinclus spilosoma
TTGGTCCAAATAAGCGAATAACATTACACATATATAATAGGATTTGTTTCGGGACTTTAGGATTTGGTCCGAATAAGAATGGTCACCATTGCCCATTAATGCCATCTCATACAATCACAGGTAAAATAATGGTGTAATCAAACTAAACGGTTTGGTCTTTTTAAAAACTGGTGCTGCTTTTGAATAGAAGTCTGTGGATAGAGATGTATTCGCTCTTAAATACTTTCTCCCTGAATATTTCTTTGCCTAAGCAGTTGGCAAACCTGCCAACGTGCAAGGGCACTTACAGGAAGCAAGTGTGCGTTAGTAAAAAAAGTGTTTTATTAGAAACTGTGACAAAATCGACCCAAAACGAGCATCCATGTGCCAATCAATCAATAAATGAAAATATATTTGTATTGGAAACAGGAGCTGTCACATGGAAGCTCCACAGAGACCTGAGGAACACAAAAAATCCTGGCCTGTCCCTTAAAAAAAGCCAGGCTCAAATCGGAAACTTGTTCTTCTCTGGTTGAGACTAAATAGCAGAATGAAAAGTTTTATAGCAATAATGGTTTATATTGAACGCAACCTGAAGTCTAGCACTGTGGAAAGCCAAAAAGCTACAGTCCACAACTAATTTAAAGGTTATATAATATAAAAAATGTTATCGAAGGGGTTGCATGCGTTGAGGGTGTCGTTTAGATTCCATTTTTCCTTTATTCGGCTTTAGAAGTTCAGTAAATAGGAAAACAGACCGTCTACAGTTGCTGAAGGCCGTCAACATGATGTCAGACCATAAAGTAGTTTGGCTTTGGCAAGCTTTACGATTCTCAGGTCATCACCCTCCTACCCTTCCACCCTCCCACAAGCCAGGAGGACAGAATTAGTAGAACATCAGTAAAGTTCAGCAGATTTACTCTATAAAAAGCATCATGCATTTTGCAGCAAATGCAAATTACAAATAACCCAGGTGACGATAACTGCCAGTCTGTTTGCTATTTATTCCTGTAAACGCCGGGGAAAGTTTTGCTCTCGACTGATCGTCGATCTGGATTCTCCCAGATCATCGCGTTCCTCTCTTGACCTGTTCGTTGGTATGACCTCCTGATTAACTCCTCTGAAGAGAAGGTCCACCTTTCCAACTCCTCGTCCCTTGCCTTTATAAATAGCCACGCTCTGATTAAAGGTGTGTGAAACATTTCAGAGCTGTGGGAATGAGAAGGCAGAAGACATCCAGAAACCTGACACGGCCTTCGCTTCGGCGCATGACAGACACCAGCAGGTGTCTTCAAAACCCTCCAGCACGTACCCCCCGTGATCAACGCACCGTCACACACACACACACACTCACAGATTCGCCCATACACACACAGACACGTCTCATTTACAGATACACACATCACACTGAGGATAGAGTGGAACAAGATACGAATGTATAACTCAGGTTTAGAGTAAAGTGAATTTCTGATTCACTTCTGTCTCTGCTTCCAACAAAAGTTTGCAAGTGTCGGGAAAAGTTATAACACGAAATCGATGTATTTACACCCTAATCTAACCTTTAAAACAAACTAATCAACACTACGATTAATACTTTTATTAGTCCGGCCTCATCTTTCTGCTCTTGCCCGACACGAGTGGGATCCAGCATGGTCATTGGTCGTTGTGACCCATCCTCAAATGAATCAATCATTCACAAATCTGGTACTAACAATTAACCTAATCATTTCACAGTCAGGTTCACTGAGTTTAGAGACTTTCTACACGATTTGATGGTTGATATGAATATTAACTTATGCTGCTGGCCTGTGTCTGCATGAGTTTCTGACGCACAGCTGCCACACGATTGGCTGATGATATAACTGGATAATTCAGTAGCACAGATGTTCTTAAAAAAAGTAGCAATAAGAATAATAATACAGTTCCTTCCAGTTTCTTTTTTGTGACTCTGTAATGGATCTGTAATGGCTATGTCATGCTGACAGCCAGGAGGCAATAGGCCTTTGGTATTTGGTCCGGTACTCTGGGGGATCGACGGGTGGCTTTGAATAGATCTAGCTGATGACAGACTTCAATTCAGCCCACTCCTCAATTAACACACACACACACACACACACACACGAGCGCGATGCCATGGCTACATTGTCAGTAAAGAAAACCCATGGAGTGCCACATGAAGTGCTCTGCTCATTAAAGCCACATGACCAAATGTTCGTGCAAAACGCTTATTATTACGGATTATTTATAAAGTTGATTAAAAGATTTACGCTTCAGCCTCTCAAAGATCAGAAGAGGTTTCATTGTTTGTTTTTTCATGTCAGTTATTATCTTAATTCTGCTATTTCTTTTTCCTCACACTTGCATGTATCAGTGAGAACTCTCATGCTTGACATGATTACGGTAATGTGTGTGTGTGTGTGTGCTCCACGCTCTGAGTTTCTTGTTAATTGCCTTTCACACATTCTATCTTCCAGGCGTGAATCTTTTTCACACCTGCACATACCCGTCAAGCTTCAGAGAACCACCACACACACACACACACACACACACACACACACACAGTAACACAGTGTAATGAAAGCCACCCTCTGTTTCAGAGTGCTACATTTGACCCTCACTGTTTCTCCGCCACGCCCAAAGCAACAATCTGTTTACAGCAGGAAAACACGAGTAAAGATTTTTAAAAACGAATGAGTAAGAAGCACCGACACCCAGCCCAAGGTCCTGCCAAGATTCTGCCTCTCCGTAATGATTCCCGCAGATGTGCACTGATCAATTACAAGGATTAAAAATCCAAATGAATCATGAATACCCAATGAAATAACATTCCAAAGAAAAAAAATGATATACTAATACTATTATACTATTGAGCAGAGCGAGATCAGAGAAATGTGCTTCAATGTAAACAAATATTTTTCTACTCCTCACAATAAGATATATAAAAAATAAAAAGACTTACTTATAATGATTAATATAGGACCAAATTCATTCATCACGTCACGTCAAGTCAAGTCAGATTTACGTCTATAGCAATAACATTCTCTCAAAGCAACTGTACTGCCCTAATTAGTAAGCCTAGGGCGACAGCGGCAAGGAAAAAATACTAAAAGCAGGGGACCAAGACTCAAAAAGGGACCCGACCTGCTTAGGTGTTATTTGTGAATTGTTAAATGTGTCAAATTATAGTAACAGTTTAAATTTAAAGAAGCTGAATATAGAAATTAAAAGGAAGAATATACTTCATAAAAATAAAAACATGAATAATTATGGTAATCTATATACTATTATAAATTGGAAATAATATTATTATGAAATGTATCATTAAATAGAGAATATAAAACTATAAAACAGAAAATAAATCTAAAAATTAAAAGGAGTGGATATCAAAGGAAACTTACAACAATAAATAATAATAATAACAACAATAATAAATACACTATAATAAATAAAAATAATACAATATGATAAAGAGTATAATAAAACAGAGAACATAAAACTATGAATAATAGTAAATCTAACGTTACTGTAATGGTCTAAATAAGCAGAAACGAAATCTAAACATCTAAAAAATATTATTTAAAGATAATATTTAAAGATAAAACATATAAAAATATAATCATCTATAGACTATAATAAATTAAAAATAACACAATATTATGAGGAGTATAATAGAATAGAAAACATCAAACTAAAAGCAAAAGTAAAATAAACTAGTGTAGTATTAATAAACTACTTATAAAAATAAAGAGGGAACATATTTATGAAAAATAAATGAAATATAATAATAAATAGACTACAATAAACTAAAGAAAATACAATATTATGAAGGGTATAACAAAACATAAAACTATAAGTAACAGTAATATAAAACTATTAATAATACAGCAATAGTACTAAAACTATTGTAATAGTTTAAATAAACAGAAAGTAAATATACAAATTTAAATAAAGACCAAATATAAGACATTATTATGAAGAGAATATAAAAGACTATTATATATAGACAAATAAAATACTAAATACAATATCTAAGATAATATGAGTTCTGAATAATAGTTCTGAGTCTATTTTAGTTCTAATGTCATTAATAGGTACTTTTTTTGGCATGGCATCCTCAGTCAATCGGGGGAGGGGAGGTGAGGGGAGGGGGAGTTATTGCCCCGGGTGTGGTTTGAGTAATGGTATTAGACCCGGAACTGGTACAGGAACAGAAGGATTTAAAAATAATTAATTAGAAGATACAGTCCAAGTAAGGTTATGGGACTGTGGTTAAGGTACTGGACTTTGGACCAGAAGGTCCAGGGTTCAAATCCCGCCTCTACCAAGCTGGCACAGTTGGGTCCTTAGGTCGCTCTGGATAAGGGGGTCTGCTAAATGCTGTAAATGTAGCAGCTTTTGGCTAAAACCAGGACTTGAACCCTCAACCTTCTGGTGAACAGTGTATTGAAAACCTGTAGGCTTGCTGAAGAGAAGATCTGAAGAGTGTGTGGAGGATCTGAAGAGAATCTGATTCCTTTATTTGTCTCTCATTATACTTTGTAGAAAGGCTTTACTGAAGGCCAGGGGGTCAAATTTATGGTGGTTTAGGTTTAAGATTCAACTCCTTTAAATAGCAGTTCCTGAGGGCCTGGGTTCGAAATCCTGTTCGGAGTTTGCATTCAATAAAACCATGTGATGGACAGGATAAGTAGAGCTGCTGTTAATAAGAACAAACAACAGAGCCATTCCCACTACGCTGCTCTTTTTCCAAATAAAGGGTGCCAATATTTCCAGAGCTGATCTTACAGGTCAGGTATGGCATTTCTACGTCTCAGATAAACCCTGCTCCTCAGCCTCCGTGATCTGATCCTTTTCAACATCCATAACGACCACGTGTGCAACCCGAGAAGGCTTGTTATACGTTGGGGACGTGGACGTGGCCCCCGGGGGGTCGGTCTGGCAGTATCAAACTGTCCATTGATTCTTCATTAAATGTGGAAAAATGAGCATTGATCAGGTGGACCCAGGGGAAGTTCTGTAGTACAAGGTTAACATCAGTGATGTGTCACTTCACGGTGGACCAGAGCTGGCAGTGGCCATGACTAATGCTTTTATTTGAGACTCTAATGAGCATGAAGTGCAGCGGATTAGTATTAATGCTCATCTCCATTGCTGGGCTGATGGCACTGAAACCCGGGCAGCCACCCGCTTGGAGACGAGGTGCCGTCGGGGATCTGATCTCACCCGGGATCCGAGACCCACTGTCACAGCCGATAAAGCTTAGCCCACCAACTCAGGTTAGCGGAGACACTCAGACTAATCTTGAGGGTAAACACACCCACAGTGACACCCACATTAGAAAAGCGAGGAAATAATGAAAGCCATCTGTCCATTGTTCCCCTGCTGGATCTGAGTCAACATTCTTAATGTGCAATCCATACAGAGCGTGACGTTAATTTCTACATTAGGGCAATGACTCATTTTCAGATTTTGCACTCACGTGACACCGCGGTAACTCTGCATCAACGGAGAATTAATAAATCCTCCCGAAAAGACAGGGACGGAGGATGCGCACCCCATTAGGAACACGGGGAAATGGAGGAGCACCTCCAGCCATTATCCATGTCATTCACGAGTATGCCTTTGCTGATTGAATTACAGATATATCATAATAAATCATGTAGCTCTTTTTATATTCATTCAGCATCAATCTATTTATAAGCCCGGGGGGCAGGAAGCTGGTGGCACTGTGCCAGGCTTGTGTGGAGTCATCCTCTGAATTATAATGCACACTGCAGCAGGAGGAACCAGGGAGGAACCAGGGAGGAACCAGGGAGGAACCGTCAGGATTATTCCAATGGAGCCCCGAGACCTGGCCTAGAAATCCAAACCTGGCATTCTGATATGTAAATAATAACAACAAAGCTCCCTCAAAACTCAGCTTCTGTAAATAACAACAATACTCCTAATGTAAACAACCACAATACTGCAATAATCTAATCTACTGTAAATAACAACAATACTGCAATACTCCTACTGTAAATAACAGCATTCATGCAATAATCCTACTGTAAATAACAACAATACTGCAATACTCATACTGTAAATAACAATAATACGGCAATACTCCTACTGTAAATAACAACAATACTCTTACTGTAAATGACAACAATACTCCTACTGTAAATAACAACAATATAGCAATACTCTTACTGTAAATAACAACAATACGGCAATACTCCTACTGTAAATAACAACACTACTGCAATACTATTACTGTAAATAACAACAATACAGCAATACTCTTACTGTAAATAACAACAATACGGCAATACTCCTACTGTAAATAACAACAATACTGCAATACTCTTACTGTAAATAACAACAATACGACAATACTCCTACTGTAAATAACAACAATACTGCAATACTCTTACTGTAAATGACAACAATACTCCTACTGTAAATAACAACAATACTGCAATACTCCTACTGTAAAAAACAACAAAGCTCCCTCAAAACACGACTTCTGTAAATAACAACAATACTGCAATACTCCTACTGTAAATAACAACAAAGCTCCCTCAAAACACGACTTCTGTAAATAACAACAATACTGCAATACTCCTACTGTAAATAACCACAATACGCCTACTGTAAATAACAGCAATACTCGTACTGTAATTAACAACAATAATGCAATACTCCTACTGTAAATAACCACAATTCTCCTACTGTAAATAACAACAATATTCCTACTGTAAACAATCAAAATACTGCAATACTCCTACTGTAAATACCAACAACACTGCAATACTCCTACTTTAAATAACCACAATACTGCAATACTCCTACTCTAAATAATAACAACATTCTTACTGTAAATAACAACAATACTCATACTTTAAATACCCCTACTCTAAGTAACCCCAATACTGCAATACTCATTCTGTAAATAACAGCAATACTGCAATACTCATTCTGTAAATAACAGCAATACTGCAATACTCGCACCCTGGCTTTGCAATGCAATATTTGACAGTTTGAAAACATCCGGGCTTAAGTTGCTAAATTCTGTCGTTACTTGAGAAAGAAGCTGGTACTGGTATCACTGGAAAAAACCCAATGGCATAAGTTTTTTGTGAAAGTATTCATGTAACTTCCAGTGTGATCCTAGTACACCAGTACAGTTCTGCCAGTGAGTAACACCACGCCCGTTTGGCAGTCTGTTTCCTTGAACGCCTCCTTAGTACTTTATATATATCACATATTTTGTTCTGTCCTTTTTTTATCGGCATGTTTAGCACCGTTTGCCTCCGTTCAGCAGATGAACTCAGGCAAACCTCTCAAGCAGGAGTCTGTTTTCATGCTCACTTACAAACTACAGGGTCTAAACTGTAATCTCCTGAACAGTACACCTAAAGCAGGAAAGGCTGGCTGGAATACTAACTCTGTTTACTTCTTCTGCAATCGGGCGAAGCTCCACAGGAACGGAACTCGTCAGAAAGCAGGCTGTGAAATTATTTCGTTTAATATGATGGAAAGTGAGGCAGAGGGAGTCAGAAGAAGAAGAAGAGGTGGAAGTGGATGGAAGGGTGTGGCAGAAACGAAACTTTCCACATGGAAAACACGAAGGAATACAAGCCTCTGACGGGGCCACGTGCACTCTGATGATCCACGAACTCAGGGCAGTAGGACCAAAAATGTGTATCCCATCTCATCTAAGGTTATTTTTTAAAGAATTCTGGTGATTTTACGGTATATATTGAAGGCTTCACCGGTGCTACTGGTTCACAGCATTAAAAACAGTTTGAAAAGATGGACTTTGCAAAACGGAACTGGTCACAAGTTCCTCTTTTGTGTCTCTGGTCTCTCCCAGTTCTTAAGACAGTACATTAGTACATTATCCCACCTGGCTGATGTTAGAGCTATGCTACGCTACGCTATGGGGTTACATGAAAAATTCACATCGTATGAGAAAACAAAAGCGGTGTACTGCACAAAGCGTCCAGCGCTATGATGATGTGTGTCAGTGGAAATGCTTTGGGTTAGATAAATTAAACAGGGCACTTAGCCTGTAAAGGTACACACACCTCTCAGCGTGTTGACGCAACGTTGTGCAATCCATAATTCATGGACACTCTGATCTTCACCCTGATATCACTCTCGGTGTCAGCAACCTTTTAAACAAGCACTGTGCATTCACAGCAAATGAGATCCTGCCGCAGGCCGAATGGCCTTTGCCGACCCGATGATTGCGTTGTCTGAGCTCGTGGGGTGGAGGAATCTCCCCCTACCCCTGAGTGGATGGTCTTTTCCAGTCTCCTTTAGAGTCTGGACACTAGCCTGAGGAGCTGTCGGTACATCAGTATAAAAGTGCTTTTAATTCATCTTCCAAATACCCTCAATCACACACACACACACACACACACACACACACATCCTCATAAGTGATAAACACTCAATGCATATTGATGTCTGCCTGCTGTAATGCAGAATATACGGTATTCTCATCTGCCATCTCCTTTCAGAGCAAACTATTTCAATAAAACAGCACCATTTAGAGACCAGAGACCAGTTGTGTTGTTTATTGACAGATTTAGAATCATAGTTAGTGTTAAAAAGATCCTCCATCCTACTTGAGCCATGTAACCCTCTGAATCTAGGAAGGAAAAGGAGTACGTAATCACAGCGATAATTGCTGAAGACCTATGCTTTATTTGTTTACTACCATGGCTGAGAGAGACAGATGGATCACGTGGGTCCTCTCTGTCTGTTCAATTTTAGGTCATAGACTAACCAGGCCATCAAACGTTGGCACGTTTTCCATCTTTTATAAGTTTCATCTGAGTGCAAGGTCTGCAGCGCAGGAATATAAACAGCTTTGGAAAAACCTCTGCTGGAAGGCAGATGTGAGAGGCAAGGGATGTTCTTAGCTGTTGGATTTGGTTTTATTTGAATCCGAAAGCGTCCTCTCTCAGGACCTGTCCTGTTTTTCTACGCGACTGACGTTCGCTCGGTCTTCATCAATAAATTAAAGTCTTCCTATGGAGCCGGGTGCAGATGCAACTCCTCTGGAGGTGACCCATGTTCAGAAATGTGTCAAATGAACGCGTAAAACCCTGCGGCAAAGAACAAACGAAGTAGCGAAAGGAAAGCGGGATCACACTCTGAATGGCGCTCCCTTATTGTTACGACTGAGCGAGAAGTCTTTCAACAACAGTTGGTGAAAAATTAATCAATCCTAACAAAGGACCGCCAGAACTGAGGTTCATAAATATCCATCAAAACACATCTGTGTAATATTCATATAGCCAAAAGTAAAAATATAAAACAATATCCATTCAAAGCGACTCAAAACGTCTGGCACATATCCCCACTGAGTCCTGTTCCGTCAAATAACATTCTGTTCCAGCACAAAAATGTGCTGATAATGAATCACTTTTGTTATTCCTCGCTCATGCGCTACCGCTGATGGCCAACAGGGGGTGGAAGTGGCACAGGAGCCACCGAGCTTTGTGAAACGCTCTCAAATAACTGTACCACTACACGGCTTAGTTTTTCCTATATTTAATTAAGGGGTATTCTTTTGGGTGTTAGTGAGCCAGACTCTGTGGCCTCCAGTCGGGCGGTGGGAGATACTCCAACGCTAGTAGCCAGATTGGAAGCTTCAGCCGCAGCCTCTCCACTCACTCTCCATCTGGTGTGTAGCCCACAGCTCATAATTAGTCAAAATCCAGAACCAGTTCAGTAAGTGGGACTTCATTCAGCCCAGTTACCTGTGCACCACACACACTAGAACTCACACAGACCTGCTGACTACAGCTGGACGAACATCTGTGTACTGACCTGCAGTCCAGCTTCTCCAGCTCGAAGTGAGGGTTGAAGTTGAGGACGATGCGCTGCGATGGCTCAGGCGCCGTGATGATCCAGCGGCAGTCCTGGTAAGGTGGGTACTCCTGCGGGTAACCGGGTGTGGTGATATAGCCTGCGGCGCTGGCGTCCCGGTGCCCACCGCACGGCTCTGGAACGAGACAAGACGAAGTTCAGTTAGATCATAACGAAAACACACTTTATAAGTTTGGTGAAATGCTTGTATCACATCTCATAAGACAGATGGATCACACGGGTCCTGCAGAGATTGAGTTTTTCGTTTAATATCTTTTATAAATGTACTAACACTGAGGTTACTGCACAATATGAACGAGGGGTGTGTGCTACGTATACGTCTACGTTAATATCAATACATAGTTTAATTATCGTCATAGATAGTCCCTTTTTTGTACTATGCACCACTGAACTCAAACAGTACAAACAAACAGTAGAGACATTTATCTTGAAATTCCACAGAGTCCATCATCGTCCTTGACGCTCGTATTATCACCTACGTGTTTATTTGCTCTTCTGTTTTTCTCCACATTTTTGCAAGTCAAGGACAGCTGGTGTGTAATCAAGTCTTCCTGGCAGATAATGACCAGTTTTGTGCACTCCCATAATTCCATGAGCAGTATTTAAGGTTTCACCTGTATCTAAATGTGACGTGATTTCTAAATGTGTTTACCAAGAGGAGCAGATCGTTTTAGGGCCGACTTGTTCACATAGGCACGAGATCCGAGGCTTTAAAGAGGCTTTAAATATGTGACCCGAGTCATAAAGCAACCAGTTGAATAACAGGATTTTGTTTAGACTTCGTTTTATTTTGCACACGCATGAAAACTCGGCGAGCACTCGAGACGCTGCAGGACGGACGGAGAGTAAGGACAGAGGCTTTTTGTCCAGGACGGGGCCTTTCTGAAAGCCGTTGTGTCGATTCAGGACAAGTCAGGCCACAGGTTGAACGCCGGGTCCAATGTCACAACAGCTTCCGGTCTCCTGTAGTCAATCTCCAGCATGTAAAGACAAAGCCTTGCAAACAGTCCGATACGACAGAGACAACTTTAGAATAATAACCAATGCAGGAACACAGAGCCAGTCTGCTTCAGCAGGAAGAGACCGACATGCTGTGTGTCTGCTTCAAGCCATAGGTCAACTCAATAATGTGAGATCAGCAAGCGGCCACAAAGACGCCTTTCAAATCGTTCATTCGTTCATTCGTTCATTAGCTCCTCTCTCGCTCGCTTTATTTACTAACCGGGTTTATCTATTAAAAGCCTCCAGGCCCCCCGAGCTCTAATAACCGATACGGCGTTCATTCATTATTCCTCACGTGTGCGCGATTCGGGCTGTTTAACCTGAGCTGCTGCTGTTGCATATTGCAGCTTTGCGAGATGGCAAGTCAACATATAAAAGATTAAGCGTGTGGGAGGGAGCGTTGATGAACTGCAGCCATGTCTCCCACTGATAGCAGGCAAACAACTCGCATCACTTGATGAATTGCACACATTCTGCTCTAAAAATACCTGGTCGTCTGTTACAGTAAACCAGCGACGCAGCAACAAGGACGGACGTGCGATACTGTACACACACGTTAAACGAGCAGCTGGAGAAATCCAGTACTAATACCCATTCATGGAGGGGTCACAAGTGGGGAGGGGTTGGATCGACAGTTTGGGGTCTGTTATGGGGTTACGAGTCTCTCTGTGAACAATTACAACCAGCATGCATCGTGAGGAACTAATTCTGACATAGCACTGACTAGGACGCCTTTGTCCAGAGCAAAGGAACTTTGAGAAATTTGACAGAATAACATTTACGGCTCAAATGAGCTCAAATAAGGCAAAGGGTCGAAGCTGGGATTTGAACTCGCTACCTTCAGTTCTGATCTCAGTGCAAGCCCAAGGCACAGGAAGTGCCACATCTGGTGAGCATTAGATTTAAAACAATAAGTGACATGGCGGCAGCGTCACTCACAGCTACAGATCTGCCTCCGCCTGTATGGAATTTGCATGTTCTCCATGCATGCGTGCTGGATTAAGGAGGTTTGGAATGAATGAACGAATATCTGACGTAAATTTGGGTCGAAAAGCAATTGATTGATTGATCGATTAGATATTTATATAACGTTTTTCATTTCATGGACGCACCTTTTTAAATACTTTTGCAGATTTATTTGCCAGTTTCTTCTCTTAGCGTATTATAGTATTATCGTGTTTACTACGTTTTCTATTGCTTTAATCAACAGAAAAGTTTAAACGATGTGCCATGGTGCGTATTGAGGAGATTTTAAAAGTTTATTACGCCTTCTGACGCAGTTGCATATTTTGAACTCCAGAGGGCAGCATACATCCCGTTCCCATTCACTTTTAGTGTAACAAGCATGCATTCTTTTGAAGAAAAAGCACATTTTAACATAAAAAAGGGTTGTGTTTTTATTGAATATAAAAACATTAAAATATAAAATATTACGTTTAACCCATATGAGTGACACAAAAACAACACAGGCACACAAGTTCGGGGATCAAATACGTACACTGAACCCCAAAAGTAACAGATACGTTTAGATATAGATAAATAAACGTCAAAAAGTGTAAACAAAATAAGGACGATAACACTTTTGTAAACGTAAAATACTTGCAGAGCAGAAATAGAGCATGACCAGGTTGATGAGCAGGACAGATTAATAGTACAGACCGAATGTCACAGTGAGACGAGGTTGAAAAACTGATTAAAATAAACATGTAGTCAATGCAAGGTTAGGAACTTCTTCATGTTGGCTAACAGCTACAATCGAGCAGCTTTCGGCGTGAACGGTGTAGAAGCAGACAGCAGGTCGGACCAGTCACTTGTCATAGAAACGTATGTGACAACGTGTTGACATAAAGAAAGGGTTGCTGTCAAACTGTCTCAGGAAAATCTCTCACCCTCGATAAACTGCTGAGAAAGCGATGCTCCGAGCGCAGCGGGAGTCCACTGTGCAGACGCAATGGCTGCGGGAAAGTGTCGATGATTTAACCGCAACAATTGCTGAGATCAATTAATGTCGCCGTCATTACAGATTTACCAGGTAATTAGGGATCTATTTTCGAACCGTCGCTATGTTGGAAGACTCTAACCGTCACGTGGTTCCCGCTGATGTCCTTCTGATCAAATTCCATAGACGATAGACCTTAATCTTTTGTTGAAATTTCGGTATGCGCCAATTGTAACCTAAATACAACCCCACATGAGCAAATGTTTGGATTGAGGCAATGTACCAAGGGTCCTGGCCCGACCCCAGAACAACAGAACACATTCTGGGTTTTGGACTTGTTCCACATAAGACTCTGGATGATCCTTGTTTTCGTCTTTGGTCCAAAAAGATCTAGAATACTGATTGGCCAAAGCACAATCCTCGTAACAGTCCATCCTAGATGCTTCTGACCCCACAGAAGTGGGCTGTCCTTTAGGACGTAATTAAGCCGAGGCTTGTTTTTTGTACAGTAAAGTTTTAAGTGGTATTTGTGAATGTAACTTTGTATTATAGAGCTTGATAAAGGTTGGATAAACTAATCCCTTACCCATGTGCTCCTATCAGATACTGATCAATGACGGTTCTTGATGCAGTGCCGTCTGAGGGAGCGGCGAGACATCACCCCCACTTCGGTTTAGTCTTGTACTCTTTACCCTTTATGCTCTGAAATTCCTCCGGATTCGGAACCCTTTAATGATATTACGCACCGTACAGAAATATGTAAATCCCTCTCTCTTTCTTTACGGAACAGTTTTTCAACATTTCGGTTATTTTCTCACGCTACTCACTCAAATTTAAACTGTGCTACAAACGGATGACTAAAATTAATGCCAAAACGCCACATTAATATTTTCCAACAGGCGTAGAGTCAACCAACCTCTAGACCTCTTGGTCCTTGTTTCCAACCCGTGCAAAGAAGGAGGAAAAAAACCAAACGAGCAGATGCTTGAGCTGTAATAGACTTTCAAGTGGTGACATTTGGAAGGCTATTATAACTTTAAAGGTGTGCTTTCTGCTCCGTTGCATTTGATATGCCGGTCTGCCCTTCTCCCGTTTCCCCGGCGGCCACACAGAGCGCTCGGCTACACGGTGTACACGGCAACAAGAAAAAGAAATAGCCTCATATATGTCTACACGCTCGGGAGTAATCAAGTGACCAGCTACCGCCTGCAGCTCCTTCGGCACTGTTTAGCGTGTGAGGGGGTTTATCCTGCCACCTCGAACGTTCTTTGTGTGCAGGTTCGACAGGCGTGCGCCTCTCATTAGGGGGTGCTCTTTCTCTTTTGGCTCTGGGCCTCAGTGTGCAGCTTCTGCGTAAGAATTTATTTCTGTGCAGAAAGGAAGGAAAGGAAGCAGAGAGCGAGGCAGATCGAGCGACAGAGAGAGAGAGAGAGAGAGAGAGAGATAGAAAGATGCTGCCGCCGCTGTGCAGCGTGATGGCCTCATGAATTATTGTGCCTGTGCTGCTAAAGCAGTCGATCCATCTACACACTCCGCCACATGCTATCAGAGCGACACACAGCCTCGGGGACTGGGGCAATGGCAGCGACACACTCACTGGCACTGTGTGAGTAAAACTGATAGTAATACGATACTGCTCTTGTCGTCGAAGTGAAATGCAGGGTTTTAATGGCAGATGCAAATTTCCGAAGCACGCCGCCGTTTCCTCGCACTGCAATAATCCTGACTGACAGGTGCTTTGTAAAATTGGGAAGCCTGACAAGGAGATGTACGGTCGGCTCATGCAGGTTGCTAAAAGTTATGCAGGTACCTCGTATCCGAGTGAAACCCACGCAACAGCTCGAAATGAGAATGGAAACACGGCAGCACGCTTTCCTTTGCCTGCATCTTCTTCTAGAAGGAATCTTTTTGTCCTTTTAAAAGCACCGCCGCCAAACAGCCATACAGTTTCAACAGGTTACCTTTAATTTTTAATCACTCTGTAAACGCAAAAACACCACGACCACAACGATATCAGATTCATCCAAAGTACTCCCAACAGTGAACGCTTTTTTGTGTGCCAGGAATGTTGTTAAATAGCACAGCAGCACAGCAATGAGCAAAGCCATCAGGAATTGTGACTGGGTGACCATTCGCAGGCGACAAAAGACCAGATCCAGTATAAAGCCCTATGCAAAAGTCTAAGGCCACCATTTGATCCGTTTCTACATTCTACAGTGATGTTCAACAGCCCTAAAGAGGCCTGATTACAAAACACGATTAATGAGAGACAAAACAAGTTTGTTCTGGATGGTCAAACTGTATAATGTCTGAAAAGTGTCTTGTTTTTAAAGCCAGATTAAGAGTTCACGGTGGAAATGTTTCTTCTGTTCCACGCCAGTAAACTGCAAATGAAAAACTGAGCTCCTCTTTATACGGACTGTCTGGACTCTACATTGGTGGTCCACATTATTCCTCTTTCTCTTGTTTACAGAGCGTGGAACAGCCACAGAGGCTGGGGCTTCATATGTTTTATTGTCAGCCGCAGAAACGAAGGCTCTGATTTGAAAATCGCACTCACACACACACACAACTGTGTTTATCACCTCGGTGTGAGTCAGCATTGTGTGGAGACGTTCCTCAGGATGGAGCTATCGGTGATCGATGGTTCGTCAATGGAAGCTTTCAGAACAGTTTCTAGCACTTCCTTTCATCCAGTCGACCCAAGCAGGAACTGTATATGCTCCGCAGGCCCTATAATCACCCCAAACAAACTCCCCTGCCAGAGCCGTGCGAGGCAGTAAATGGTCCTAAGCAGGAGGGTGGAGAATGAGAAGCGGGCTGCATTATTTATGGCTTCCTTTCTTGTTTTGAATTTCATCCTGATAGCACTATTTCAGCACTTTCCCCTTCTTTCGGCCCGCGAGGGAAAAACGCATTCAGACACGACGAATGAGCGAGCAGCGGCCCGAATGCAAATCTCTGACCTTCTTAAGGCAGATTTGGAGGCTCGATTTGCGATAAAGGAGAGTTTATTGTTGCATGAGTGAGGAATGTGGACGACATGACAACAGGACGAGGCAGATCTCCATAATGACTGTTGTTTGCTCATCCACCACACATTTATCCAATTCTGCTCAATTAGATCTGACAGCAACAGATGCTGTTCTAACGGGCTTGCCACTCATCCTAAAGCAATTATTTTTGCTTTACCTCTGATGTGAATTGATACTGTGGAGTGGCAATAAAATTTCGGAGAGGGGCGGCGATAGGGGTACGGTTCCACTCAGGTTCGAATCCTCTGCCATTTAGTGTTTAATGGCATGAACTTGGCTGTACGCTTGGAATGCAGTAATCTGCTGTCCTCTGCGATTGTGCTGTTAGCACACACACACACACACACACACACACACAAGTACATTGGTGCTGCCAAAGTTCTACATCTGTGTCTCATCATGAGAGAGTGTTTCAGCGGTATAAAGAACCAAAAGGAGGAGCTGAACTAAACCTGACTATGCACCTATCTCTCTCTCTCTCTCTCTCTAACACTCACACTCACACACTCAAACACACACTCACACACAATCACAAAGGCCCAGATGGTCCGCAAGATTTCTAGCTTGTGACTTTGCAGGAAACGTTACAGCGAAAAAGTGAAGTGATGCTGTGTTGTAAAAAAGCCCACGGTCTCTGAACAGCAAAAACAGAGGATGACAAATGGGTTTAGCAGGACGCTGATAAAAATGCAGATGAATTTTTAAAGAGTTTTTATCCCCGCTGAATCCCGTGAAACAACCATCAACATTTTCCTAGTCTAGTCCCTAAAGAGAGGAAGGAGAAGGTGCAGCCAACGTCCTGTCAGCCAACTGGAGCCTTATGAGAAACAAACATGTTGTTTAGGGGGAAAGATTTACTATGGTGTGTTTGTAACAATCCAGATACTATTACTGTACTTCACATTTGCAGTATTTCGCTGACCTAAGAACATAACCGGTTACCAAAAGAAACACAGAATTTAGCGACCTTCGTAAACTCCCGATTAACATACCACGACCATAAGCTTTGTATTTAGAGTAAGATCAAAAATATTCTACATTTCCCAGTCCTTTAAGCTATTCCTTAGCTATGGAGCGAAGACTGGCTGAGAACTGAACTCACAACCTTCTGTTTAGCAGTCCACATCCTTAAGCATACGCAGCACAACACACTGTTTCTGTAAGGGAACGCACACAAAGCTAACAAGGCTCTATGCTTTCTGTGACAGCTCAGCAATGTTGTCTTGCCACATGCTTATGGCCACGGTGCTCTCCAGGAGGCCAGGTGAGCTTCTAAACACCATCAGCACCTCCTGCAGGTGTTCAACGTACTGGCAAAAATGCAAAATGCAAGCATATGGACATATAAGGACAACTCTGGGGAAAATAAAGTGACTGGTGTGAGAGAATGTGGTTTTCCATTTCTACTGTGTGTGCGTGTGTGTGTGTGTGTGTGTGTGTGTGTGTGTGTGTGTGTGTGTGTGTATAATTAACTAACGTTTAATCACCCAGATGAAGAGCTTAAGCTTGTCCACACACTCAAGACAGCCCTACTGCTTCACCCTGCAAAACCAAAACCAAACAGGATCATCCTGGCAGGTTTTTCTACCTCTGTAAGACAGACTGACCAACCCTGGATCAAAAGCATGATTCATTTTCTGTCGTGTCATTTTTTTTTTTTTTTAAAGAACAGGACTGATCAAGTGATTTAGACATTAGATAGTCAAACAGACCTTGTAACTTAATCATATTTAGGCTCAGTAAACAAAAACTAGAAAGAGATCGGACTAAAAATGGTTGGATATGTGGAAACCCTGAGATCACCAGGATTTTAAAGTCATGTCTAAAGGCTGGTTAAACGACGGATCATGTGTCTTTACTGCAGAAACACGTTTATCTCCAAACCTTATTACAATTGGGAGAGATTTAAAAATGATTAGCACGGTTTAGAGGAAACACCTATCAGGTACAACCCGGCTCCTGAGTCACGATCTCCGGATCTCCTGTGATCTGTGGTGATCAAGGGTACAAGCAGTGTGTAGTTCATCTGGTCTGATCTACTGTACATGGATGTGTTCTGTTCATTTAATCCTGAGAGCTGTTAATGTAAAATAAGAACAGAGCGCATCTCTCCAAAAGTGCTCGATATAATGACCATGGCTGTAATTACGCAAACCGCCTAATTACTGACTGCTTAATGACTACGATGCCATGGCACACCGCTAAAAATGTAGCCTATATGGATGTTTTATAATGTATTGTGAATCCGGGGTGACCGAAAATGTTCCCCTAATTAACGGTGCGTCCAAAAAAAACACCATACACACACATTCAGCAGTTAAAATAAGTAAGACAAGAAGACTAAACAAAAGCAGAACCACTCTTTTAGAAAACAGGGTCACACTGATCTTTCTGCTTTCTTAGAAGTTGGGTTAAACCGACGGTTCTTGGAAGGGCCAAACATGATTCAGGGACAATGCCTAAATTGTGAATAGTCATACGGATTTGTGAGAACATTCCCAATCGTTTGAAGCTCCAGATAACTCTAATGTCAGTCACATGGCTCTGTCCAGAACCGCTAGGCATCTACGAGGATCCCCGGGGCTGGAGCTGGTGCGTGCTGGGTTCACCGGTTGCGCGCTCGGTGCTAGCGCGAGTTCAACCCGAGTAGGTACATTTGTAACATGCTTTATGCTCTAAGGTATTGTTTTATTGCATTTCAAACACGAGTGTGTGTTTTAGTAAGATATGGCCTAAGCAAGGTTAAAACGAACCCAAGAAATCAACATCAGGGACAAACAGACTGCAAATAACGTGAATACAATAAAGCAGGGACTAAAGGCAAAGCGCATGTAGGTGTAAGTGAAGGTAAAGAGCACGGACTTACCCGTGCCCCCGTAAACTAGCGACGTTAAACAGAACATAAGTAAGCATCCATACAGTCTGGAGGTTAAATCCATCTTTCCGTGGAATCTTCTCGGCACCCGGTGCGCCCTGAGCGTTTTAACGTGAGCGGAGTCTCGTTTGTTCTGAACGAAATGGGTTTATCCAGAGACAGACTTCTTCCCTTTCGCCTTCAAATTCACACCAGTGCGAGACTCACCAGAAACATGAGTCAAAACTAAAAAAAAAAAAGACAAAAAACACCTCTCTAAACTTTCCTTCTCTGATTCGGAATCATCACACCCTGGAAGCGCGAGTTCAACCTAGAGAGGAGACCGCGCTTTGAGTCCTCGGGGCTGGTTGCTGCTTGCTGCTTTCTGGTATGTAGTAGCCTAGTGGAAGAGAACGTGTGCCTTCCTCTTTCCAAATCCAGATGATAGCAGAGCTGAAGAGACGACACGTTTTCAGTCCCGATGTTCCGTGGAGCGCGTACGCGGCTGGAGACGCTCCGGACTCTGTGCGCTCCGGCGCTGGCTGAGTGGGTTTGTGCTGTGAGAGAGCTGACTCTGAGCTGCTGTCTGCAGCGTGCGCGTGTACGTGTGTGAGAGCGTGTGTGTGTGTGTGTGTGTAGAATGGCATCGGGACTGAACGGCTATCGCGTTACACACACGCAGAGGCTCGGCCCGCCCCCTTCACTCCTCTCGCCCTCCCCGCCTCGCTCCCGGAGTGTGATTAAAGACGAGCGCAGTTATAAAAAGACAGGGCGAAGGGGAGCGACACAAGCGCCACGCGATCGTCAAACCCATCTCGCGGCCGCAAAAACCACCACACACGGTTCGAGAGTATTTCCAGAAAGGCTGGGTCCCGCCTCACCCCGGTAATAACACGAGATCATCACCATAACCAAAAGGGAACAGAAATGCATGTGATTATTCTAATTGCCGTCCATATGCCATGCGGACTGGTTCTGGCGTGGACTTGTGCCTAGAAACCACATTCTGTGTAACTGCCCAGAGGTTCAAAGAGTTGGGATAAAAATACACATAAAGCACAACCCTAACATGCTAATCTTAAGGTTTGGGATTAAATCAGAGCAGGTACGGCAGGGTTTTAGTGCATCTAAAAATGACTGGATTTGGTCCATTTACAGATCATTTAAAAATACAACATTAAAAATAAAATATAAAAAATATTAGAAAATACTATTTTTTTTATAATCAATGTCACAATTGAACCCGTCCTACGCTGGGCAGGACTGTGGTGGAGCTACAGAGCCCTTCCACAGCATGGACTTTGAACATGTAGCCTTACAGCACTGGTGGATGATCCCCTTGTCCAGCTTCCCCTCCCTAAGACACAGCCAATTGTGCCTGCTTGACACCCAGGTCACTGCGGTAACCTCATATATTCACAGAACAAAAAGGAATTAGTAAACTCTGATTTATTTTGCTTTGGTTTTTTTTGGCCACGATTGTGACAGGAATTTCCTGAATTTCCCTTATACTGGGATACACCTGCAAATTCGGCTACTTCCTTCGCACTACTACCCAAATGCAAGTGCTTATTTTTGCCAATCATCATCATGTGCTTTGCAACCCATTTTCCACACATCGAACCAGGCATTCACTGCACTGTACCACCTCTTCTCGGTCTATATCCCATCGCACATCCCGCAGGTATTTATAGTCCAATCATCCTAATCTAAGTGAATAACCACCACCTTAAACACACAAGGTGACTCGTTTTTTTTGTCTAAAAGCTACCGGATTGTGGATGAGAAGGTTTTGGGTTCGAATCCCACCTCTGCCAACCTGCACTGCTGGACCTTTGGACAAGTTGGATAAGAACATCTGCTAAATGACTTTATGTAAATGCCTCTTCATAGATCCACTTAATCCAGGTCAGGGTCGGGGTCACAGGGGTCGAGTTTATCCTGCAACACATGGTGCAAGGCAGTAATGGCCCATGGATAGGGCACACACACACACACACACACACTCCAGTTACCCTAAGGTATGTGTTAGCATACCAGATTACCCAGACAAAACAGACAGACAGAGACACACACACACAGACAGACAGAGACACACACACACAGACAGACAGAGACACACA